>JAYMSE010000017.1:0-114726 GCA_036897945.1 Silene undulata | reverse complement strand
CTCAATTACCTACTTTCTGACTTTGTTCGAAAAAAGAATGTCATTTTAAGGTTTGGATAGTCTGCTTGCTTGTATATGCGAGCCAAATTCATTCCCTCTCCTCTCGCTACGCTCTTTCCAAGAATGGCGAGAGATTTAAGTAAGATTTGAACAGAGGAAGTCAAATTAAATCATATTATACCTGCCAACTCCTTTAATTTATGCTAATCATGAGACATAGCTCCTTAACTAACTAACCGCCGCATTTTGTTTGCCCGATCATGTGCTCATCTCATTTGAAGGCGAACTGCACTACTAAGCCTGGTGACAAAGAATAAAAGAAAGAGTCCTCCTTCATCTTCTTACATTATGCTAGATTGAAAGGAGGATCGGCAAGTACCTCTTATCGTTCTGAAATGAAACTACTTTTGATGCCAATGCCAGCACTTTCTTGATGAAAAAACTCCTCCTTTCTTATGTATTTTCGAGCGTGACTTTTAAATAACCTTGATATTCTAGGACTAAAAGTATGATGGGTATGGAGAGAGTAGGAATTGGGCCTACTGCGATCCCCGGTGAACGAGGATCTTGACTGAGGTTCGGAACCAACCCAGAACTCTTCGATTCTTTTTTATACAAATAAAAGGGATGATGAAAAGACTCGTAATCATTCGCCATCTCTTATTTAATTTATAAAAGCTTCCTTGCTTGCTCCTTTGGGAGAGGTCTTATCCAGGACTTAGATGATATCAACAAAAGTAAAGCCCCACTTGACTGACTATCAAAGAAAACGAAAAGGCTTTCGACCAAGGGTAATCAACCCACTTTATAAAGTATAAAGGAAAGTTTAAAGGTTAGGTCTTTACTTGCCTAGCTGTGGATGAAAGCTCCGCTTATGAGCTTCTTTGTGGAACTTCTTCTTTAGACAGACTCTTCCTTTACAAAGTCTTACCCTTTGCTTTGATGAGTGATGAGTTGCAGATAGCTCCTTCTTTCTTTTCTTTCCAAGGTTTAGTACTTAGAATTGCGTTCTTCTCGCTAACCCGCCCGCTTCCTTCACTACGTTAAATGCGAGTAGTTTTCTCCCCTCTTTCATTCTAAAAGGATTAATGAGAGCCAAGTAAAGAGCATTTTCTATTCTATATAGCATACATTATAGGGCTTTCATCTAACATATAAGACGATAAAGAACAAAGGCTATTCTCTCTTTCTTTTGCTGCACCTTCCTATTGGGCTTGGTAAGGCGTCGATGTCCATGTAAACATCTTGCTTTGGTTTGGATCTTATGCCTATATTCAGGAAAGAGGAAAGTCAAGTCATTCAGCTGTGCTTTCTTGCCGGTGGTATAGCTTTCCTCCTCTTCTTCAATTCGTACAAAGACGCGCATTCCTCTTCCCTCCTCGCCAGTCTCTTTTTCTGGTTCTGGAAAGCGTAAATGAAGTGCCTTTCTTATGCTTCTTTGAAGAAGCAAGTAGTAGCTTCGCTTGCTGGTTGGATTGGGTACTGTTCGAAGGCGACTTTCCCCTCTGTCGGGCCTGATTTCATTCCTTTAGGATGCATTTGGATATCCGTGATGTATCTTTTGGTCGGTAACTCAGAATAGAAAGAGGGGCTTTCTAGCAATCCAAGTGAGGGCGCGAATCGGCTGTTGACGATCTAGTGAGATTTTCTTTGGATTGGGCAATTGACTTTGCTCCGCATTTCATCACTGTACTTAAAAAGAGGAGTCTTTGTCAGAAGTAGTTGGCTTTCTTCCTATCGGGAGTTTTCTTAAGTGAGTCCCCTTGCGCCTATGCTTAGGCCTATACGTCATACTAGGATTTAGATTTAAACTTTGTAAATCCTTACTACCTCGGATCGCATGATGCCCCTAATGAAATTAATCGGCTTGACAATGAACGCTTACATCAAGGGCCTCGATGTCCATCCCCATCTAATTGTAAATGAAGTCCGGACTGTTCTCAATTTCAGAGGTTTGTTGTGAAAGAGGCAAGCAAGTCTCGTCGAGACCATTCATATCATACTTGACTCGGATAAGGCGCTTTAGGAGATGCCATTGGAAAAGACATAGGTGGCACGCACGGCAAGATCCCCATTCAAAGGTTCCTTCGTGTGCTTCGTCCCATCACCTCGTTAAGTAAGGATACTCGAACAGCAGCAAACAAAACGAAGCTCCGTTCCCTAGGGACTATAGGACTGACTAATAGGGCTCGTGTTCATGAAGAGTTTTTCTCGCTCGTCACGTGGCTTCTCACTCCAGACCCCACTTCGTAAATTGCCATATTTGCTAAAGATGGGACGAACCAGAAAGCAGTGGTTTCGGAAAAAAGGGAACGCAGGTACTCGTCAGCCAAAAGCTTGCTTATAAATATAGGCCTGTTCGTCTAACTATAAAAGAAGGTTGAAGCTACTATGCTCTTTTTTCAATTCGAGGCGAAGGAAGGTTGAAATGAGCTAGACCGGGGCATGATTTAGGAAACTTGCTTAGGAGATGCCAGATTCATGCTTAGCGCTCTTTAGTCCAGTTGGAGTCTTTCTACGAATTTTCTTAAGATTAAGAGGTATTATTCCCTGTTGATTGACTTCGGGAAAACGTCGATCGCCCCTTGAAAGCGTTTGAACTCGAAGCGTAAGAGCTGAACACTTTCAGGGTCTTGTTTTGATCCTCCTTCTTTATAGACCAGAGCCGTACTTAGGTTGAGGTATATATAAATAGGGTTAAGGATTGCGTCGTTGTATTCTGAGTAGTTCAGGCTTGAATTGATTTGTTTATAGGAACAAGCCCTCTTCCTTTCAGTCGAGCTGTTCCCCTTTCTCTCTCCTCGTCGTCGCTGTGCTCGAGCCCTTCTCTTCTCACCCTCTCCTCTCGTATTCACTTGGGTCTCTTTTCCCCTTCTTTTCCTTATAGAAGAAATCTTCCTTCGTACTAGTATGTGGTTATGCGATCGATGGGAAGTTTGTTCAGTCCCACGGGCGGAATTCGCAGTAAAGGCTATCCGCTGTCTAAAACGCGGGAATTACTTGGTGAACCCTTATTAAAGAGCGTACTGAGATGGTTATAGTTTGGCCCAGGACTCTCTTTCTGCCCTAAGATAAAATATATTTTTTCCTTTCTAAGAGAGATTGGGGTTTAGTCCGAAAAAGGAAGTTTGTTTAAACTTTTTCATCGAACACAAGGAGTCCAAAGGGGCATTCTCAGTCTCGAAAAGCCTCTTTTTGGGCCAGCGACGTCTCATCAACCAAGTAATTTGTTGCCAAAATCCCCCTCTTTTTCTTGCAACTTCAATTTATGAAAGGAAGGTTGCTTTGTTGAGTGTTCAACTTCCGGTTTATCTGTCTTTTTGATTGCAAAAGAAGGAATTAAGGGTTTCAAAGAATTCCCATCAAAAGTGTGTGCCGCTTTTTACCTCGTTTAGAGAGCTCTAGGTACGCCCGTTAGCTGTAGTCAGTCTAGGTACTTGTACTTTCTTCGCTCCGTGCTTGGTGGTAAATTCAAACAAAGCAAGGCATCTTCCTTTTTTGTTTATGCTGAACCGGTTCGTTTGTTACGTTCAGTACACCCCACATTCTTTCTTTTCTTGGGATTCATTTTGTTTTCTTCCAAAAAAACTTCGCCCATTCTTTGGTTTTGAGCCCAGAGGCTGATAAGGCGTCAGTCCTAGAGTTACTCTTCGACTTCTAAAGGATAAGACTAACGAAAGCTAAAGCTACTCTCTTCCCTGGGGAACCAGTCTCTCAATCCGAATCCATACCTCCTTTCTTCTAAGGTATTTGATTGGAAACGCTTTAAACTGGACTGGCATTAGTAGCATAGTCCAGTTTAAAAAAGAGAGGGTAGCTGCCCAGAAGGTTGCGAGTGGGGAAGCAAGGTGTGGCTAAGCGGTATGTGAAGCTTAAGTTGTAGTCAATCGTTAACTGAATATTTACATGGCTAAAGAAAAATTCTTAATTCCAGGAGGGTGGGTGCACCTCATGAAAGCTCGCGATTTAAGTAAAGAAGTGTATAAACTACCTGCCTTCTTGTGAACGAAGGCTGAAACGAGAATGCTGATCGCACGTAACGGAGTGAGGCATGCCCGCTTTTGCAGTTTCCAAACATTTTATGAATAGATAGGAGAATAGATCGGTTGTTGAGACAAGGGTTGAGCATCGTTATTCGCCTTTACCTCCCACTCGTGCTCTTATCCCCTTCCTTTTAGTAATAGAGTCTTAATGGTTGGATTTTTTTAGGGTATGACGTTCTTTTCCACAGCTTTAGCATGTGATTCATAGAAAGTCAACTACCAGAATGCCAGGCATGAGTCAGTCTTCTCTTAGGAGAGTCTCGTCAGATCGGTTCAAGCCCTGTACAGATAGGCAATTAGGCTCTTATCATATATAAGAAAGGTGAATGCCCTGGTTTCATTAGCCTTCTTATATTTTAGCTCCATTCACTAATTGGAAATTCCTTTATTTTACTACTCTCTCTTGTTTTAGTGAATCTTTGCCATTCGTCGGAAAAAGAATGCAACCTGGGGCTAGGGACTACTTGTGTTATAAGTAAAGTTCTTTGGCTTTCTTTTTCTTCAGGTCACACACCACACATTACATTAAGGCTGAAGGTATTGGCCGTCGTCAGTTCGTACCGACCGAGCGTAGTTTACATCCCTCTTTATCTTTCTTTGAATTCTTTGTTTCTAGAGTAAGACTCCAGGCAATGGGTGGCTCCCTTCCAATTAGTTGTGATAGGATCGCGGCACCTCAATCTTTTATAAGTTTGGATCAAAATGACTCTCCATATCTTTAAGGTCATTCGGTAGAATTCTTAATTAATCATGCAAACCGAAATAGGGAAAGCTTTCCTAAATTTCCGACTGGCTGTTTGTTGATAGGATCAACTTCTTGTATTTTCTATTTTGCGGCGCTAAGAATGAACAATTCTTCTTAGTATCTAGAGCCTTAATTAAGCAAACTCTCCCTAATACGACTCCTTCGGCTCGGCTGATCCCTGTAGTTCAAGCCCAAAACAAAAGGGACGAGAGAAGAGAAGCCTGAAAATCTGTCAGCTCCTTACTAGAGAAAGAGGAGATGCCCAGGGTGCAGTCCAAGAGAAGACTGGTACCATACCATAGGGGAGGGCTTTGAAGAACCGTCTCATTCAACCGAGCCGATCCAAGAACTTAAAGGGTATGTAGACTCCATCCTCTTCATTATTTTTATCTTATTTATTAAGACATTCCCTATTTAATAAGAATTAGATTGGTTCTAGTTCGGGAACTCTTATACGTGTTCACAGGTACCATTCTTTGACGGAAGCGCCTTTTCAAGTGGATTTCTTTCCAAGTTAAAGTAAAGGAAGGAGAGCCTTGGTTGCCTGAGGGGCTTATGTTTGAGGTAAGGGTCTACAAAGGGAGCACCTGCTCGGCTCATCCGGGAGTTCCTAGTTGGAAAGAAAGGGGCTGGCTCTGGCTTCTTTCACTCCTTCTTCCGCATTGTAAAAAGACAAAGAGGGAGGTTCCAAAGGTGTCAATTGAAGTGAATGCTCGCCTCCGATCCCCATGCCCCCCATCTATTAAGTAAGTGCTGGGTGACCAAGTCTATGACACTTGCTTCGGACTCTCGGAATTTCACAGCAATCTAGGGGCGAGATCGTGAAAGTCGAATCCACTAACGCGCCCTCTCTTAGCCCTCAGGCTTGGGCATCTTTCTCCTCTAAGTACGTGTGTGTCGAAAGTCCCATATAAAGAAAGCAAGTTAGTCAGAGGGTTCAAAAGAACTTAGGGGCGAGGCGGAAAGGGAGAGTTTAAATGGAATTCCCAGGAAAGCCTACTTAATTCCCTCCACGAAGACCCCTACTCTCCTTCATAAATGTGATGTCAAGGTCCTGCGGAAAGATCCTCTCTTTCACGTGATCGAGAGTCTTCTCTTATAAATATATGGAATCCGGAGAAACTCTCTTTACTTTAATAGGATGTGTAGAAGGGCTTTCCTTTCTTTCTTTAGTAAGCTCCTGTGCTGACGTTAATCTTATATAGAAGCTAGTGTTGGCTTTAAGTATAAGAAAACTACTTTACACTACATAGAAAGAAGCTGCTCGAACGCTAGTGAGAGGAGATAGGCTCGACCAATAGAGAAGGGGGTACTTGGCTTGGGTGAGCTTGATTCAATTGGAATATGAATTGAATGAGTTCAAAATACTAGTAGTAGAAGAGTTTGCCTTAGGATGGATCTCGAATTGGGGAATTTCCTTCAGTCTTTTAGAGCTGCTTGCTGACACTGGCCTTTCTCGCCGCCTTCCCTCTTTGTTAAGCTTTCTTGCCCCGGCAACTCTTATAACTGCACACACCCAACCCAAGGGAGTGGGAGAATATAGGATTAAACTTCCTTTTCCTTTTGAACAAGCTTGACTTTTAGAATTAACAACCAGAAGGACGCCTACTACTTTTAGAAACTTTGCAATATAAAAGGGATTGGTCTTTACCTTCCTACCTTATTCTTCTACAAGCTTCTTATTCTAAGACTCTTCTTCTCTCTATTCTATCCTAATTAATTTCAAACCTAACTCCTCCTATCCTATTTAGTAGCGTGTGCATCCGAGAAAGTAGACTGTAAAGAGTAGAATGGGGAATAAGGAGAAAGGCTTGTCTTTTATAGTAAGAGAAGAGGAATTCAATCAATCTACAGATTATACACTTAGGCATCTAAATTAGATAAGCTATAAATTTCCTCGTAAAGAAACTAATTATGGAGCAGTCTCAGGTTTTCCGAGTCGAGCAAGATTTGGGGAATCGCCCCTTTTGAGCCATACCATTTACCTTACCATATAGTAGTGAGAGTCTTGAATTTAATTAATCTGCATCTTCTTTTTTTAACGGAAAGGCCACATATGGTAGTCCTTTCTTTTCTTCTATGGTTGAATCGGCTGTCTTATATTAGATCGCTCCTATATTATAAGGTGATTTATAAGAATGTAGAACCAGCTGTCGTCAACACATTATTGTCTTCAAGTCTCTTTTAGATAATAAGAGGAAGTAGAAAATATAATAACAACGACAGAAAGCAGTGAAAGTAAACTCCAGGATAAGAAGGAGATTCGGAAATAGCCCTAAACGTCTCTTCTTTTTAATTGGAAAGAGGCTCTTCTCTTTTCTGCCGGTGCTGGCAAGTCCTACACTCTCTCAGTTTCTTAACAAAGAGTTAAAAGGGATTCCTCGGAGTCTAGTCCAACAAAACAGTAGCAGTGGACGTTTACCCAGAGAACGGAGGCTTTCCTTTATACCTTGCATATCCCTCCTTGTAAGTAAGGTACTTCCATCTTGTAAGAGCTTTGAGGGCACTTGCTTTACTTCAAAGGGTGGCTGTTTTAGGAAACAACTTCTTTTCTCGAACGAGATTGATGGGGCCTAAACTCCCCCTTCCGGATCTAATGGATGCTAGGGCTCTTCTCTCGCCAGCAATCAACTAAGAAGGGATGGTTTGATTGGAAGTATGCCCTTTTATCAGGTTACGGAACGAGTTAAATCCATGAGGCCAGATAAGGGAAGGGAATTCTTGGATGGATTCTCAATATTGGTTCACTTAAGGGATCCATTTACCCGCGCCCTGCTTGGTTAGCCTTTTTCCGAGATGATTGAAATGGGAATCCCCCACTGATACCAAAGAATTAAGATTAGAGATATGATGAAATGCCTCAAGAGCAAGCAGTGAAAGGAATGAAGTTCTAAACAAGTAGACGTCGGCCTCTCTTCTATCTGCTTTGTAATGTTTCTATCTTATGTTATACTCGCTGAGAGTCTTTTCGCCCCTAAGAGGGCTTATCCCTACTTGAATTTTCTTTCTGACTCGAAGAGCTTTCTTTCGTATCGAAGGGCAGCCTACCGAGTTAGATTTCCCAACCTTCCTTACTTCCGTTCTCTGTTCGTCCCTAAGGGGGGGGGCTTGCGTCTGTTGCATTGAAACAAAGAGGGAGTTGAAAGAAAGATTGGGTAAGTAATGTCGTGTGGTATCAGGCCGATCCCCAATAGATTAAGTTTTACGTCGCATAGGCTAACCGGCGGAATTATCCTAATATAATACAAATTGTATACAGTCATGCATGACTTTTCAGCTTGCTTGCACACCTTCTTCTCGCCCGGCACCTTTCTTTCTTTGATTTGTGGCATTATACTACTAGTAGCATTGTATGCTTGGTTGATGAAAGGGAAGCTTCGAGCATATAAATTGGGACCTTGATCCGGCTTATTCAACTCCACCACCGATACTATCAATCTACTGGATTTCCTACCTGCCAGTTCTATTAGAGATTAGATCAAGCTGCGTTTTCGTCCGGAACTTCTCGTCTTGATTCACCAAGATGCTGCTATACTTGAGTAGATATGTTTTGTTTGACGAGACCTTAGTACCTCTGACCCCTCGGCATCCGCTCAATGGGAAAGCAAACAAGGGAAGGGTTGGTTCACCCATCTAAAAAGAGTTTCCAAGCCAAATTCAGTAAATAATACCACTACAACGCTCTAATAGCTACATGCATTTCGGGCGCTTCATAAAGATTAATTTAAACAAAAGGAAGACTCTTCACCATTTTATCTCGTGCAAAAGGAAAGGGATGACATGACTCGAGCGTAGTGAGAGGGTGCTGCGGGAGAGTTGATTCATCCGAAAGTCCCATTTCTTCCAAAAAAGACCGGTGTGGGGCGACTTTTTCCGTCAAAAAGCCCAAGTTGAAGGAGACTCTTTCTGTTTATCCACTTTTGCCCAAAATCCAGACTTTTTGGCCCTAAAAAGGTAAAATACCAAACCCTAGTAAATAAGATAAACAACAAACAAAATATCCTTGCTACCTATTTTCACGGTGTTTAGCCCCTTTATTTAGCCTAAATTCTTACTTCTCGGGATTTTTCGGGAGAAATTGAGCAAATCAAGGAGACAGGCTCGACTGCCAAGGATTTAATGCCTCGACTGAGGAATTTTAATTGGCTCGACCAAAGCGAGATAGCACGAACGTGGGATCGACTAAAAGGAGAGGGCCCTGTGGGAGGAGACTGAGGAAATTAAATAGGCTCGACCGGAGGGAGAGGAGAGAGAAACGAGGTCGACCAGAGGATTTAGGGCTCGAGCATAGCGAGAGGAAAGAAGGAGAGAAGAGGAACTCCCATCAGAGGCAGTTTGCACCTTGAGCTGTAATGAAGGGGCGGCGCTAGCCCTAAAGGTTTTTGTTTATGGGTCTTACGCATGCCTAAACAGAGTTCGTTACATGCTAAGATGCTCATTTAGAAGGAGCGACGACTTAGACTCATACTTGTTCGAAGCGCGCGTCGCTATTTATAGATCGAAGGCCAGTGGGAGAGCCTTTCCGCTTAGTCATAGGTTGACCTCTTACTTAGTAGTAAAGAAGATAGGCATGAGTAAACCAGTAGTTTAGCATGCGCATAAGAAAAAGGGCTTGACTGATCGGTGGGATTGGGCCCTTCAGACTTGAGCATTGGTGAGATATACTAAAGTTTATTCTGGATAGCACGAGAAGACGGTTAGTAGTTTTTCTTTTGTAGAGGGCAGGGGTTTTTGAACAAGCGCATTCATTGTTAAAGAAAGAAAGCAGCTCCTCATCCTCAAATCAAGGTTAACTAACTTTCGTCCCAGACATAGGAGACTTTGGGATAAGGCCCTTTGACTAGCATAGAGCATGTAGCTCTTTTAGAAAAGTTTTTCCAAGTATAAGGGATTTGTTTTCACTATTTTATATGCTTCTAAAAACGCTTGTACGCCCGGGGTAAAGACTCCTGTTATATAGAGTCGTCTATTCTCAAAGACGAGAAACTACAACTATGTCAATCTCAGTTAAGTGGAGAGGTAAAAAGCTTTTAAGAAGAAGATATAAGGGCGTGAATATCCGGTCTAGGAGGGAATCCGGCTTCGGACTTTCTCTCATGACAACGGGAAGCTTCTTAGTCTCATAGTAAATAAGGTAGGGCGAGGCTCCGTGTACTCCTACATCGTAATTAATCTATCTCGTCATACTTCCTTAAGTTCTTTCACAGATACCGCGTTTTAGCATAGACTGGCATTCCCGGATAAGGGATGAGCAAACTCTGATTAGAAAGAGAAAGTTGGAACAAGGCTTTCTTTGACTGGTACTTTGGTGAAAGGTTTTGTCAGAAGGAATCCCTTCAGAGAGAACGTCAGTTCGTCTTTCTCCGTATCCTTTGTTGCCCATTTCATCCTATATTTCTTCTTAATTGATACGACCAGTATATCTAGAATCTTTTATTCCATGTGTAATGCTTGGGATGAGGGGTGAAATTCGTTATTCGAGCGAAATGAAGCCTGCCTTCCTACACTTGCTTGAAAGTAAAGCCTTCGCAACTAGACCGAAAAGAAAAAGAAGTGGTTTGCACATTAGAAGATTCGTAAAAGTTAAAGCCCCTTTTGCTTAACTATCGAAGAATCAGGCCTGGGGTGGGAGTTTAGGTCTGGCGCGCGTATTCTAAATTCCAGAATTATCAAGAACTCTATCTGCAAGACATTCACAACAGGATTCTTAGTTAGTAGGATTGCTTAATGGATCCGCTTTGATAGATTCTGAAACAAAAAATTCTAGTCCTGTAGCAATAAAAAAAGAAACCACAGCGATATAAGATAGGTATTGTAGGGCATGCTATGCAACTATATATAAGAATTTCCCCTTAGAAGCCCCAATATATTAACCAACTCTATGCTTATCTCGTCTCGTATAAAAGAAGCTAGTCATCAAGAGGTAAGCACCGCCCCTCTCTTTTCATCAAACTTCTTGCTTTAAACTACTAGACCTTCTCTGCTGCCGCGGTATTCTAACTCTCTTATCTTATTAAGGAGGATTGCTCTGTATTCTATACCAAACAGGGTAGCTGCTATCTCTCGCCGATCTCTTTAGTAGCCATCGACCCACGCCTATTAAGAACTTCCTAAATCAAGCCTTGCTTAACTTTCTTCTTATTTAGATATGAAAGCACACCTAAGTAAGACCAATCAACAAAAGGTTCTCCTTTAAGGCTGAGGAATTCATATTATATTGGCTTACATTAGCTTACGATCCTCAAGAAGACGCTATCGCAGTTGGAGAAATCAACCGCTAAAATGGAAAAGTGTAAGCGGGGCATGGGCGTCCATACCCTTATAAGAAAGAAACCGTCTTTGCCAATCCTTACAGATTAAAAGAAAGTATACAGGACAAGGTTACGAACATATATAGCCTTAAATATAAAGATTGATTCCTCAATTTCAAATTACCAACTACGCAAAAGTGGGCTATTCACTTCTATCCCTATGCCCCAAAGAAAGCTTCTGCCTGCATGATGTGATGCTCTCGGACAATGAAAAAGTCTTTTATGAAGCCGACCATGCTGCCGCTAAGTATAGGGATGCTTGACTTTGCCCTTTTTACTACAAAGGATCGGAGATGCTAACTCCCCTGTTTGGGAAAGTGCAGGGGTATAACTCGAGTCTAGCAAACCTCCCTTTTCTAATGTCTATTGCTGTTGCGCGGGTGAACTACTTGCATGTCTCTAACTAAAGATAGGACAGAAATTTAAGAAGATAGATTACAAGCTCGTCCCGGACAGAACATAAAGACTTCATTCGTTAACCTCCTAGATGAAATAGGCGAAAGTCGCGGAAGATATTAGACTGGGGAAGCCACTTTCCCGGAGTCGATAGTAAAATGAAGTAAAAGGACTGGTTTGAAGCCTTTATCCTGCTTAAATTGACCCGCTTTAAGCCATTTCGTCTCGAATACAAAAGTAAATTTATCGAGTTTCTCGTCCTTCGATGAGAGGCTTTCGTCTCTGTCATTGTGAGGCACCCTCTTATATTAATTGTAGACTGGAACCAGTTGTTTAATGAACGAATGGACTTTTGAAGCAAATAAGACGTTCGAGTAGTAGAACGGGCGAAATAAATTTAGCGAACGGGCGTAGTTACGGGATGAGATAAGCAGACAGTAAAGATCTTCCTCGAATACCCTCTAAGTGGATGATTCCCAATAAGATAAGAGGAGATAAGAGGATAAGATTCGTCTCGAGTAAACAAATCTAAACGGGCATCTTTTATTTAGATTTAGAATAAGGTGCGCAGCCCGTCTGTCCTATCATAAAGCGAGTAATAGCAATTCTATAAACAGGCGGGTTTCTTTCCTAATGAGCCGGGGATTTAACTTTACATTAATGAGTTTAAGGTTTTAAGAACCCTCTTTTCCAGGTAACGATAAATAAAAGCAATCTCGTAACAGCATAACTTAAATAAAAGGGGGGCTCTCTCTCATATTTGATGTACTCACGGTATCAACCCATTTATACCCCCTCTGCCCCCTCTCTTTCTTCGAACTAACTAGTAGCATTTACTTTCTATCTAGGATAAAGGGCCTTTCCAAAAGAGTTAAGTTAGACAAAAACTCGCAAAGACTTTTAGATAACTTCTTCGTTTGCTCCCTTATATTGTGTAATTAGAGCCCTTCACTTCACGCCTATAGTAGTTTGTAAACACCCTTATACAGAGTTCCGTCTTCGCCTATAGTAGTAAAACAACAGGTTCTTTCCTCAGATTTCAGTGGAAACTTGTGGCTATATCTTTAGCTTCGATTTACTTTTTGGGGGAGTTCAGTTATACCTTTTCTCTAGAATTGTAGAAGATCTTTAACCTATTTAGATTATATATAAAACAAAGATATATATATCATCAGCCTTCGGACTTGTAACGGAGAATTCTGAGATGTCTTGGATTAGTTGCTTTCATACTCCTTTTCTCATACTCCTTTTCTTAAGAATATGACGAGTTCTTTTTAGAAGTAGATCCTCCAGATGGGGGTGGGAAAGCTTTCGAGACGGAAGAATACTCATAAATTATGAAACTACTTTCGTTGGATGGCACGTACCTATACTTAACAGGCATAGTAGTACTAGACTCTTCTTACCGATGTTCGGGTATTCGGGTATACGAGAATTTATTTTTCGGCAGGAGAAAGCTGGGATATTTGCAAACAACCAACTATTTATATAGTAGATAAGAGCCCTCTTTTTTCAACAAGCAGTAACTACTCTTTCGTCCTCTTCGACTGGGACCACCTACAGTCTTATATGCTATTGCCGCCGTATTCTCTTATAGTATGGGTACTCGGACGTCTAAACTAGAGTGTGTATCGGATTTAGACAATGATTTTAGTTGAACTTGGTCTGGCCTATACGGATGCAGCAGATACAGCAAACGGATAAAGAGCTAGCCTTCTCATTAGAGTAGAGCTTCACGAGAGGATGCTGACCTGAAGTCCTATGCTAGCTTTTTTCTACTCAAGAAGACGCTCGCTTTCTTATTAAGTAAGCACGCTTTTATAGAACTTATACTCATGTCATTGGCTTGTAAAACTGTAACGGAATGGAAGTTCACTCCCGAGAGAGATTTATCTGCTCACTCACGTCAGAACTGATCTAAAAAGGGATGCTTCTATCGATTAGAACTATATACTGGGGATTGAGACCCACCAAGAAAGACCAATCAACTGAAAGGTTAGAATTAACTATAATTCTTCGGCCGTATGCGCATATAGCATAAGGATCCTAGAAAGCAGGGACAAATGCTTCCTAAAGTCCTAAAAGAAACTAGTAGAGGCCTCACATCTCGCCTACTTGCTGTGCTAACCCATTAGATATCGGAGACTTCTTATCTTACTACCGAACCTTCTGCCTTCTAACTCGAAGAGTCTGCCTCATGATGATAGGAAGAAAAAAGACTCCAATATATGAGAATTTCTTGGGCTGGGTAGGTCTTTTATACTAGAAAGCTTTCTTATAAGACGCTCTAATTCATTGAGTCGGATGGGCTATGAACCTACTGTCTTGAGTTAGCCTCTTGTCGAATCATATAAGGAAGATTAATTCCCAGCCCCACACTGATGCATCCACCCACTTTTCCTGGTTGGTTGTAGTACTGCTTGGACTTCGCCAATATTCTAAGAATGAAAGACCATTTAACTAACTACTCGGCGGGAGATGTAGTCGCTTTCCTACAACCATTGTATTGTAACTTGGCCCATTCTATCTTGTCTGTAGAAGCTGCTTAAGTGTGGTACAATCTTACAAGGAGGAGCCCGCTTTCTCATAAATACGCGAAACGAAAAACCCCCTTACAAGGCGAGAAGGTAAGGAGAAGAGTAGAAGAAGCCTTTGCTCTTACTATCTGTCTTTGCTCCATCTTCTTTTTTTCCACGCTTATGATCATGCTGCTAATACTGGGAGCTACCTATCAAATAAGAAGAATTAAGAAGAGGTATACTAGTCAGTTCTTTTCTCTAGCTTTGAAGAAGGATTCCTTGTGCTCGGTTGCTTCTCTTGTTTGAGCATTTCTTGTATAAGATGGGAGTAATGGGAGGACTCTTTCTTTAGTAAGGCCCCTATCAATCTCAATAGACAAGCAAGCGCTCATTCTTTTCTTTTTAGTAAACTAGTCACATATATTCTCGGCGCTCTTCCTACGATTCCTGATGGATTCATCCAAAAAGACTGACGCGGAGTAAGCCCACTGGCCGAAAATCTATTATATCTCTGCAGTTTATAGTATGGTAGAAGAGTCAACTTCTTAAGTCAAGATAATTTCTTGTTTTAAAAAGTAGACTGGATTTTATAGAAAGAGAAAGGACTGTAGTACCAAGAAAGAGGAACGATGGGAGTATGGCGCTAGCTCTAGTAGTACGGGCGAGACGTGCTAAGGTTAAGTAAGAAGCCGACTTTTCCATATGAAGATGAGACTCTGCTTTCCTATAAAAAAGAGGGAGTTTATCCCTAAAATCCTACCTTTATTCTCTAAGAATCTAGATTCTTAGTGGGAGGTTTCACTCTATAAAAGACCTTTTGTACTTATATATAAAGGATACCTATGAAGAAAGCTTCTCAAACTACAAGATAAGAAGTGAGTAGCCTAGCCTATTCCACGACTGTGTAAAGTGCCCGGGTATTGCTGGCGAGTTAGAATGCTCTAGTTGGATCTTTGTTAACTTGTATGCTAGCGAAAGCCATTACAAACTTTTTGTAGCAGCCCTGTTTGAGGCAAAAACCGGATATTCACTTTGTCTTATTCATCAAGAGGGATTCTCCCTTCTTATAAACCCTTATTTTATTATATAAAAACGACAAAAGCAACTTTTCACTCGTCCCATCGAACATATGTCAAAGACCACAAGAGTACTGTCGGGAAAGGTCCTAGAAAGAAACTTTTGAGATTTAAGGTGGCTTCTCGCCTCTTTACTAACTTATTTAGCCTAGTGGGGGTTGAAGTCATAATCAGAAAAAACTTCTTTGCAAAGTCCGGCGGCTTTCCCAGGCATCTCATTCTCCCTGTTAGTACGTTATCCTTCAATACAATATAACACACGAGATTTCGAATCGTAACACGCGGGCTAGGATCGAAACGTGCTCCCCTTGCTCAAAGCGAGGCGCCGAGGTGTATATAATAAGATAAGCGCACACTGGGTTTATCCTAACCGAGCCGGATCTTTCTAAGCAAACAGTATATAAAGTGAAGTTCCATTTGAAAGCAGTTTTCCTCCATCGGTGTATTCTTCGGCTTACAATGAAAGAGAAGCAGTTGTTGATTAGGAAAGGCAGCAGTCAAGCAAAAGAGAGTTCGCTCGTTCTATCAATTCCGCATACTATAGTGGGTACGGGCACTTTCCCGTCAACATATCATGACAAGAAGTGGTCTCCGCCCTCCTTAATTACACGAAGGCTTCGTGCCTGCCAAAACAGAAGGATACGCTAGCTTCAAGAGTACGCCCTTCCTATCTACCCCTCTTATGGAAGAATTCTTTCTTGAAAGCAAAATCTAAGTTATGGAAAAAAGAACCTCCTCTGTTTAGTTTAAATGCTAATGCAAAGGATTAGCTTCCCCGCCAGAAGTATAGGAAAGCCTCTTATTCTACATCCTTGTCTAAAAAAGGATAATTTCAAAAGCAAACTGAAGGAGTCTTACTAGCGATAAGAGCTCTCGAGCGAAACCGCGTAAGAAGAAAGAAAAGTTTAAGAAGCGCATTAGGACCCTAGCCACAAAGGAGGGCGATATAAAATAAAAGCTAAAAGATTTCCGTGAATCCCTCTACTCTACTTTATGTCATGATATGCCTTTAAACGGGGCAAAAAAAGCCTTTCTTTATCTTTTCCAATTGCTGGTTGAGCCTTACTCCGGTTTACCCCTTGCTGACGAGCATGTTTGGAGCTATCCCCCTTTTCCTTGAACGCGCAATGCCTTTTCTTAGTTTAGTTTTAGTAAGGGGGGGATTTCGCCTATATTAAAAAGCTTAAGTAGTAGTGTAAACATCCTCCTGTAGCTGGGCTTGAGCCCTTTTCTTTTACTCTGCTTTCATTCGGTTCTTTCTTCCCATTTACTAGTATCATGAGAAAGGAGAGCTCGCCCCTAATCGAAAAAATGGATCGAGAAAGATTAAACTTCCGAGCCTTTACAATACCGCCGCATAGCGTCATCTTTCCAGAGCGATCTGCGAATGAATCCCGCCCTTAAACCACTATTCTGCTTGGTCGAGTTTCTAAATACTCGTCTTTTTTCGATTCAAAGGTAAAAGACAGGGCTTCGAAAACGTCTTATTCTAACCTTTGTATTACTTACAATGCATGCATTCTTGCTTGTCTTGGACAGCGCCGCTATCCTACCTTTACTTGGTTGAAAAGGACTCTGCCCTTTCTTTTTCAAACGACATTGACACGTATTGTTATAGGAAAAGCTTTAGAACAGTTAGTGAGCATAGGGCTGAGTTCAGGTGGGAGCTTTACTCTCTCTCTAAATCCCTATTCTTTTGTGAAAGCCAACCAGCAAGGATTAAGCTAAAAAAGTATAAGGAGCTTGAGAGATTCCCAACTGGTATAGTAAGAAAGGATCATTCGAAGAAGGATACTACTAGAGAAGAACTAACCAAGAAGCTCTCTCACTTAAGAGATTGTTCCTAGCCCTTGTATAAAGAAGGAAGATTCGCACCTAACCGATACCAACTTCCTCTAGTTCTTTTGGCCCAGGAAGAGCTACTAGCAGTTAATAGGTAGTAAACTGCCTTAAGCAAGAGTAAAGGCCCATACAGCATAAAAGGTGTAAGCCGCGGAATACATACATAAAGAAGCCGTTTACTTGAAAGAAAAGTCTTCTCCATCAGATGATCGAAAGGGCTTCATCTCGTCTTTGAGTCGAGTCTTGATCCAGCTTTTCCAGAAAAAGGGAGCTTAAAAGAACTACTATAAGAAGATAAGATTAAGTAGTCTAAAACAAGAAACCTTAAAACCAGGGGAAAGCCCTATCCAAGTCAGTTAAACAACAATTGTAATGAGAGACTCTTTATCCAGACACGCACCTCTTTCTTCCCTTCCTTGTATTTTTATACGTATCAGAATAGCCCTACAGATGGGGTCTTTGGGCATGTACTCGACTAGCAGGTTAAAATCCAGTCGCTTTACTAGTCTTTTGTTTTGTATCGTCAGCATAAAACTGCCAATTCCTAAGATCTTTCTTGGTACCAACTCTAGTGAAAAGGCAGTTTACTCGCTCTATTTTAAAGGAGAGGTTAAAAAAAGACTAAAACAAGAGTGATGAGGAAGAAAAACTCGAGGAGTCCCGCAGCGAAAGCGCGGAGCATGTGTAGCGATAATAGAATCAGCAGCATATAGACGAGTTTGTGGGGCTTCATTCAGCACCATAAGAAGAAAGAGAAGAAGCATTGCACTCTGATCCAGAGGATGAAATGAACGCAGAATGAAGAAAGTTGTTAGAAGAGAGTCATTCTGGTGGTTGGTGTTTTCAAACCTTAGATTCGAAAAGAAGAAGGTTTGCTTTGCTTAACCACGTATTCAGAGATAGTAGTAAAAAAAGATCCGAAGTAAAGACAAAAGAAAGACAAAGAATAAGGTGGCGCGGAGTAACTATAGTCAGATAGAGATTTACATATATAGGAGAAGATACCTTGTAAAGAGAGAGCTGGGCAATTCCATGCCTCAAAAGTCCAATTCCCATACCCGAGAAGGTCTAAGACAAGAGTTTTCGACCGCAATATACCTTGGGCATCACAGAGACTCCTTTGTAAAAATCCTTGAAAAACCAGAAGCGCATTCGTATAATGGGACCTATCCATCAGACAAAAGACAAGAGGCTTTGTTGGAGTAAGCTACCTTAACACAGGAGAAAAGAAGTACTCATGGTTAATATTCTAAAGCGTCAGTTCCACAGTAGCTTAGTCTCGTCTCTTGTACATATATACATAGCTATGTTTCATAGAAGACATCTCATAAATTAAGGGCTTTAATATTCTTAATTGAGACTTTCGCCCACCAATGCATAAACTCTTAACTACTTATAATCCTATTATAATTCTAGTTTGTGAAGAATTTAAGAAGCCGATGATGATTTTAACGGCAAGTAGCTCTGGTGAGGCGTAGGCAGCAGAAAGATGCTTATAGCTTGAGCAAGATCCTAATAAGCAGAGTTTATAAGTAAATGAACTGTTAAAAAACTATAAGTGGAAGTTACATTGTAGAAGAAGCTAATGCAGTAGATGACGAATGTCTTCCGCCTACGACTTATGTTTACGATCCCGCTGTCGAGTAAAGGCCCTCTAGACAGAAGACGCAGTCTATCCTACTCTATGTGCAGCGCCGTTAGTCTCTCCGGCCGCTTCTTTTGATCTAGCCCACAAAAGAGAGGAGAGATCTGGATAAATCCTTTCTTTAAGACAAGCTCTAAAGAATTAGACTGACTTTCTTTTTTTAGACCCTTTTATTCCGTTTGCCCGTTTGCTTCGAAAAAGAGTACCACTTGTGCCTCTTTGTTCTAGGAGAGCTCTTGAGGGGGTTCACTAGATTGGTTAGAGTCAAGATTATGATGAAAAAGATCCAATATTAGACTAGACATTTCAGCAAAGAATTTCATTATATTAGATGTAGAGTAAGGGTGATTGGAAGCCCCAAAAAGCTCCTATTGGACCAGTCTTCCCCCTTTCGCTATGCTCGAGCACTTAAAACAAAAAACAAACAAGACATATACCTATATAAGAATGAATCAAGATCGGACAATCTCCTTCTGCACTTCTAACCCTTAGTTTCCAAATAGCCTTTTCGGCCCGCAGTAGTGGGTGGACTGTAGTCACTTCGTACCTCTCCCGATGGTGTCGAGCATTTTTAATTTCCTCTCACTAACGTTCGAGCATTTATAACCTCAGTCTCCTCCTTTACCTTCGGGCTCTCTCCCTTTGGTCTTCACCTTATCCTCTCCTCTCACTAACGTTCGAGTCTTTTTCACCCTTTTACGTATACGCGAGCGCGTACCTAATATATGTATGTGAAGGCTCGAGTGCATACGAGAAGGAGAAGGACGAATGGAGAAGACAAAGCATATGTGTATAGCGGTTCTTGGGCGCGAAAGGCTTCCTTATCTTCGTGGAAAATGCCGAGACGAATAAGACATTTTCTGCCCGTAAAGAAAGAAAAAGGAAAGAGAGACAGACTAGCCCGGTTGCTGACAACTGACTTCGCTACATAAGTTTTACCCTCATATGCTCGCTTCGATAGAATTCTTTTGTCTCTTATATATAAGTAGCTTTCTTCTCTTATGCATGAATCTTCGGGATTTTAAGTCAATAAGTTCTTTGCTTATATACGGCTGTCGTCGGGATTGAGTCTTCATCTAAGAACGAGAGAGATATATATAGTAGGAGAATAGTCAGCTAAAGCCATTTGAGGTTCACATGATGAAGCACCGTCTGCTCCTGCTCCTAGAGTAGACGACTTCCCTATTGCTCTTGTATGTGAGACTTCTACCTATACATATGCTCTTTAGTCAACTACTAGATTCTTATGACACAACGACTTGTCAGTAAAATGATGAATTCTCATATGCGCCCCTATGCCATTGGAAAAAGATGGCTATTCACTTGAGCCAATACAAGAAAGCGGAGTCAAAGGTCTTTGACCAGAAGCCTCTTCCCTGACATCCAACCTCTTTCCATCAGCCATTACTTTCTCAACTGACTTAAGATAAAGGTAAACGAAATGGGGGTCTTTGTGGGGCCTACCGCTCGTGCATCTTCCAAATTATGATTGATCTTTTCTATTCCTATTCCCATTCGGGTATTCTCGCCTTGCCTTTGCGTCTCAATAGTGATGGTCCTTACTCGAAGGTGAACAGTCCCCCTAATGCTACGCCCACTCCCATGCACAATTAGCCAAGAGATTTTATATGCATTCTCTTTCTATACTATATGGGCTTGATGCCCGAACCGTTGTTAGACTGATAGGCATTGGCGCCGCCCGTCGTTATGTTATTAGATAGAAGGGGATTCCCTGCCATAGAAGGACTCATCACTCGTAAGATCCTACTCTTTTTTTAATTAAGTTAAGGCCGAGAGGCTGTTGGCGTAGACGACAAGGTCTTATACACAGAAATCGCTATTGATTCTTCTTCCGCACTTCCACTAGCTACTGCAAACAAGACTCCCGCTCTACTATAAAAAAAGGAAGGCCTCTCTTCTTGCGGCGCTTTCCCAACGTGAAAAAGAAGCATAAGTACTTCGCCTACTATAAAGAGCTACAAGTTCTTCTACCGAAACCTCCTGTTACCTCGGTCTTTGGAGAGACCCCCTAGCTTGCTCTAAGCCTGCGTTCGCCTTTCTCGAGGAGCTCTTCTTCGTGGCTTACATAGTTAAGCCTCTTTTCTTTCAAAAAGAGAGGGAGTTTAATAGTTTATTTAGTTACGTGAAAGAAAGGAAGGGAGAAAACTCTACTCTTGCTTACCCAAGAAAAAAGGCAGATGGATGATTGCGCTTAGAGTCTTATAATAATGGGGTGAAGTGGGATAAGCCCCCTTTTGAATTGTAAAAATCCTCGGTCTTTTTTTTAATCCCGATGATCTGGTGCTCTTTTTGATGGAAACCCCATGTAACGTAAGATAAAACGACTTAAGAAAGGCTCGCTCGGAATAGGTCTACCAACCCCTAAGGGCGTGATAGCAGGCTCGAGCGCCGGTGTGCTAGTAAGAGATATAGTATAGAAAGAGAGCTAGTCTAGTGATATGGCACGAATTTTCCAGTTTTTTATATGGTCCTTCTTCTGCAAGCAAAAGTCTTGGTTGATGAGCCACTATTGTTCCGAAAGTAAACTACTTTTAATTAAGGCTAATGACCGCACTTTATCGATGAAACAAGTTAAACCCCTCTCCTTCTCCTTTACAGTAGGCTTCGCTCCTCCCCCTCTTGTTTACAGTCGAGCACTTCTTCCCTAGGGAGTCCCTCTTCTTTCAGACCGCGATTTGGCGACAGAACTTCTTTTGCCTTCAGGATTGGACTTGAGGATGATAAAAATCTTTCTCTACCTTATATTTTTCGACACAAATGGACAAAAAGAGGCATAAACGGCACATTAATTATTATACGTTTGGTTTTTGCTTTCTTCTTTGAAGTTTGTCTTTCTTTCCCTTTAGTAAAGTCCCGCTTGGTCGAGCCAATTTAATCCCTTCTCACTCTCGTTCAAGCTTCTTCCAGACCTTCCTTTTCCGACACAACTCTATTTCCGCAAAGAACCCCACTTTTTATCGAAAAATTCTTTTCTTTTTAGAGGTTTGGTTTTTGGTTTCTTTTTTTAGTATTCTTATTAATTATAAGAAGTATTAAGAGAAAAGTAATTTAATAAGAGAGCCTAACTTTTAGGTCGTATTAAACCCGAGAAAGAAGAAAAAGGAGCTGGGATCAAGGAATTTCATATGATTAAAGAAGGCGTTGATGCTGCTCTGATGGATACGAGACAAGGAAAGGGTGAAGTTTCACTATTAACTTTCTTTGGACAAGCGGGAAACTCCCCTTAAGCCGAGGGAGACTCGACCTCCCCAACCCCACCAAAGAAGCGGAGTAAATAACGAAGGCGGGCCAAAGCATTCCTTTGACTATTCACCGAAGTACGCTCGTAACCTTCAGAAAGAGTATAAGGATCCAGTCCCACAATCATCCTAAAAACGGATGCATGCTGATAAAGAAACTACGCTACCTCGGATCTTCCTCTTAACACGCCCGTGTTATCTCCTCAAAGTCCCTCTAGTTCACACATACACATATATATAGGATATAGGAACTTTTCTTTTCGGGGCTTTTCAACTTTTCAATATTTGACTCGTAACATTCTGGCTCACTTACTTAGCGCCCTTAGAGTCTCCCCTTTTGTTTTGTTTTGCAGTTCTGGGGCCTTTCTTCTTATATATATATTAGGGCGAAATGTATGAACTGCCCGAGAGCTTCCGAGAGCTTGAAAATTGCGAGCTATAAAGAAAGAGCTTATACCTACCTACTTCTTTGTTTATGTATGCGAGAGCTATTTCATAACCTAGAGTTTCTTTTACTCGGCTTTTGTTCTAATTAGAAGTCAGTCGCTAACGAGTCGATCCTTTACCTTTGTTTTAAGTCTCCTCCTTTTGCTTTTTGAGACAATAAAAATTCTAAGAATATCTCAATATAGTCAGTCTATAATACAGTTATCCTTTTTATAGGATTTTTTCGTGTACAACAACCTTAACCGCACAAGCATGTAATTTAGTCAGGGCCTACTTCCATCCCCAGAGGAGCCGTATGAGCCCGAAGCTTCACGTACGGTTTTGAAGCCGAGCCTTTTATTTATAAAAGGGCTTAGGGACCGATATGATGATTGGTTTAGGTAGGGCGGCCGTAATATTCTATTTAGTAAGGGTACCTGTAGGGATTAGTGTGTGAGACCGCGATCCACAAACTAAGGCATGGGACTCACCTTTTTTAACTTGCTTCTAAGTATATAGAAAAGGGAACATAGCATGTCACAAGAGCGAGGCGAGAACGAAAGCCCTACTGCTGCTGCCAGAGGGAATGGCTTCTGCTCGCATTTTAAAAACGTTAAGGGAAGGAGAAAGGCGCGCTTAGTCACTCTTATTATACGCAAGAATTCTAGTGATAGGCAAGGAAGTAGTAGTAGTAAAGTGGTAGAGAGCCTCGCGAGCCGGCCTTTTAGAGATGAAGCCTTTCTTTTATGGCAAAGCCGAGTTAATTCCGGAACACCAAACCTAGCAACTTATGAAAAAGGACTCCCTATGGAATAGAGTCTAAGGGAAGCATGTATACGTTGTCACACTCCCTGCCTTCAAAAGGTGCCTAAAGGACGGGACAGACGCAGCAGGGCGACAACCGGGGAGTGGATTACACAGCAAGCAAGAAGTAGAAAGAAAACGAACGACGGCCATCTCAAGGCACATCACGACCTACAGGCAGCACCGGCGAGACCTAGTAGAAAGAAGACAAACTTTTTATGGGAGTCAGAGGATCCATAGTACCTGAAGCCTGACAGCATATTCAGTAGATTAGTTTTAATACATAAGTCAGTATATCAGAAGTAGTTTTCGTATTAAAAGCTTTAACAAGGCAAGGGAGCAAGGGAAGGGATCTCTTTATCTGCAACTCAAAGACGGGACCAGACTTTGATCGGCACAACCTAACGATACATCCAATACGACGATCCGTGCTTAGAATGCGTTGCTAGATCTCTGTTCTTAGAGAGCAGAGCAAATTATACGGGGATAAAGAACTCGTTGAAAAAGCGATGCGAGCAAGACAAAGAAAGACAATTCCTATCCACGAGACAAGATCGAGACTAACAAGAACACTACGGGCTGCCTTGGTCAATAAGACTGGGAAATGAGGGCCTTCAAAGCCCAACTTGATTATGAAACTGAAAAACAAAATAGAATAGGGTGACTTCCGCCAAATTCACATGAAAAAGAAAGGCAAAGGCATAGCTTTGGGTAGGTCTCGCCTTACGCTTCATATTCCCATAAGAGAAGTCTATGAATGTGTGTGACCCGGTATACTAAAGCTCAATGAGACGACCTTCTTCCCCTCCACTTATACTTAGATGTATGCGAGAGCCTATGACATTATCTATCTCGCTTGTTGGTAGACTTCTACTATCAATAAGAAATGACCGCGTCCGTGTGTGGATTGGATAAGGAGGGAGGGGCAACACAACATTGAAGCAAAAAGGGTTAATTTCATATCAGTTGTTTTTTTGAAAAACCTTGATCCTGTAGTCATTGCTTCCAACCAAGAAGAAAATCTCGTAGCTTACTTAACTTAATAGGCTCCCCTTTTATTGAAACCTTTTATTGAAATGAATTGGTCAAATGCTTTCCCTGGTTTCGGAACTTACTATATAAAAATATTCATGGTCTTTCTTCTCTTAGGCGCTTTCTCAAATGGAAGTTCACCTTAGCGTAGCTTTACGGACCTTTTCGGCCATAACTATACAAAATTTAGCATAACATTAGCATAACATAAGAGGTCTTGTCTATCTCATCCAGCCGTCTCTCGACTATCTATCATAACACAGAATATAGGAGAAAGGAAAGCACCGCGTCCTCTCCCTTTACTCTGTAACCTCTAAGCGAATGCTTAGTTAGTTAGCTTCTTAGCTAGCCGTAGCCGTGAACTCTCTTGTTTATTGTTGGCAGGGAGCTCTCTTTCTTATGTAAGAGTTCGAAAGCAAGTTCTTAATCTTTGCTTTTCATTTTAGTTAGCTCTTAGTAGTTAGGTCTTTGACTTTAGGATTTTAATTTTTTTAGGTCGAAAGGTGCGGGCTTAGGGAAAGAAAGCCGCTATTTCTGGGTGTGAGGTTGACCCTTGCCTTCTTTTTTTCATAGTATGACTCTTTTCTAATTCGTATTAGAACGTCTTAGAGTAGAGAGGCTCTATTATGGACTGGTAATCTCTTCTTCTTCCGTCTCTTCCTTAAGGCCTATGTTGCATTACGCGTTTTCCTCTGACTTACCTCTTGAGAAGTGCTTTGAATGACATTTCTGGATAGGGTTGAGAAAAGAAGAAGTTCTCTTTATTTTGAACGAGAGCTAATCTACTTTCCTAAAAGGGTGATCGGGATTCAATGATTGTTGAATGAACAAAGTCAAGAGCAAAACAACAAGGGATGGGATAACGCTAGCTATAGGTGCTGCTTGCTCCGCCGCTTAGCCGGGTTAAGAGCTCTTATTCTTATTAGGGAATAGATAGGTAGGTGGAATCGGAACATGGCTCCATATACTGGGATAAGAGAACAAAGGTCCTATAAACCCGTTTGTTTATACTCTCATAACTCAAGTAGTTGTTGGATGGTCAGCTTTCAAAGCATCAAAGCAAAGGCTTATAAAGAAAGAGAGTTTTCTATTTGCTCTGGACCTAGTAGATTCTTCTTGTTGAAGGCCTGCCTACTAATGCAATACACGACAGAGTCCGTAAAAGAAAATCTTCCTTTGGACAACCCATATAGCTCGGGGGCGTAAAGACCTGATCTTTCTTTCCGAGTAAGAAGGAAGGCCCTCCCTATAAATAGAACAGAATAAAGGAAAAAGAATTCCAGTTAGCCAGCGAATCCCTCTCCCTGATATGGTTGACTTAGCTGTCTGCGATTTCTCTAATAAGTAGTGAACCTTCCCTTCTCCACGAAGGATGGTAAACTTAGTAGTCAAAAAAGAGACAAGGTAAAGACCAACACATTAAAAGACGCTGCTCCCACTTTAAAAGTGGCTTTATTCTAAGGTGGGTAGGTATGAGAAGACGAGTCCTCAATCATAAAACGGACAAAGAATTGGAAAATACAAGTAGTGAGAGGTAGGGTATCTGTAGTGTGTATTCTATTAGGTAGAAACTAATGAGAGCGGGATAAAGAAATGAGCTCGTCTCACTCAGAGTATAAAAAGCGGGAAGCTCACATTAGAAGACAGATTTGTAGCAACGCAGTAAGCCTAAACGTATTTGCTCTATTATATTAGAGTCGTCGCACCTAAGAAAAAAGGGATCAAACCGGCTTGACTCTCCCATGCTGCTTCCGATAGCACCTACATTAAGCCATTAAGTTAAGGGTCCAGCGTAGTCTAATTAGAATTTACTAAGTGGCGATCTACTACTGGAAAAAGACAAAGCTACAATCAAGAAGCTTAGTTATACACATCAGAAGTGCGCTCCCATTTAGCATTTGAGCCAATAGATTCTTATCACCACCACTTGAGCTATAAGTTGTTGTTCACTAAGTAGTTTAGTAAAGAAGCAGCATAAAGGCCTCTTTTCTAGTAGTAGACTAGCAAGATTCGCATCTAAATTGTTTCGGAACTTCGGGAGTTGTTCGCTACATACCCTCCGAGAGTTAATAGCCATCTCTATACATAAAAAAAGTCTCCCTTTCTAGTAGATCTTTCTGAGTTGAGTGCTTAAACAGAGGCCCCTCTCGAGGACCACTAGAAAATGGATCGGTCCCGTGCTTTAGAGGAGCGAGCGGCACAAAAAATCTTGTAAACTACTTATACTAACTGAGATTCTTAGCCAGTCCCAATTCTCGTCTCAAAGCATTACACTGTTTTCACTTTACTTTCTAGGTTTTAAGAGAGTATTCCCAGGGATCCGGTTGAATCTTAGTCAACTAGCGCTATTAGTTAAAATTATCTTATATCTTTTTGTAGTATAGGAAGAATAAAATCCAAGACTACTTTCTTCGGACATCGAAGGAAACGGCTGCTCCCGCGATTCAACCCCCAAGAAGACAAACTCCGGGCGCGTCTATGCTCGAAACCTCGCTAAGGGATCCTTTTACGCAGTATAGGAGCTTGCTTCTTCTGCTGTCCTATATCTATAATTAGAAAACTGCGCTTGCTTTATTATATGCAGCATTTCTTAGTGGGTCTCTTTTTGCTTTCTCTCCCTATCCTAGGAAGACATACCAGGAATCTCCTATCAATTTCTTAGCTTAAAGAACTTATTTCACAAAGACTACTCACCTTAATAAGATAACTTCTTCGATCTTTTCCTTTTCGCATTGAAGTCACTTGTCTTCTTAAAGTCAGAATCCTGGTTCGCAAAGGTGGGTGCAGAGGTGTAAGTCTACCATATTGCATATCATATCTACTTCAAAAAATTCAAGCTAAATTGTGGCGAAAGAAAAGTTGCGCCTTGATTACGAGTATAATTGGCTGAGATTGCTACAGCAGACTCTCTTTATTAATATGAAAATTCACAACAGGAGATGTCACGCCTTTATTTGCTTACCACCTCTATCTCTCTAACGCCTTTCGCCCCGCTCCCTCTTTCCTCTCCCTTTCCTTTTAGTCAAGTCCCACTTCGGGTCCTCCCTCTAGCTTTGCTCGAGGGAGCCTCCTTCTCCTCTTTTTTCAATCGAGGCTTTTATTCTCCTCTCACTAACGATCGAGCACTTTAAACTCCTCTCCTCACGCGCGCGTACTTCTTATATTATATGTGCAGTATATGTGAAGAAAGAGCTCTACCAACGAGCGCATCAGAACTCAAAGAAAAAGGTGTTGGCGGGAGAGAGCCTGACTTTACGGGTCTTGGACGGGACTACGCTTTTAGAAGCCAATGACGAGCCCTACTTTTAGGATGGCACTCTTTTTGTTTGTTTTGAGGGATTGCTGAAGCTTCCTTACTTTTACCGATGAAGAGAGAAGTCGAAAGGAGTCTCCTTCTTATTATAGAGAGGTCTTGTATTTAAGCAGCAGAATGAACCTCCGGTAGGTTTCTGGATCGAA
Source organism: Silene undulata (assembly GCA_036897945.1). Classification (NCBI taxonomy): domain Eukaryota; kingdom Viridiplantae; phylum Streptophyta; class Magnoliopsida; order Caryophyllales; family Caryophyllaceae; genus Silene; species Silene undulata. The sequence continues at coordinate 87,168 of JAYMSE010000017.1, read as the reverse complement.
GTGAGGCTCACCCCTCCAGGACAGATTTTCGCGAAACCACCTTACGAAGTTGGGATTTGTTTTGAAGGATTGGTGAAGCTTCCTTACTTTAGTTGAAAAAATACATGCGTTTTGACGCCGTAAAGGTCGAGCTTGCATGGACTAGCCTTTCCTTTCTTTAATTTAATGCTAATGCAATGAGACTCTAACTGGCGGTTGATGAATCCGCACGCCCAAGGGTATGGTATGAAAAGGGATCATCCCAGTTTTTTCTCAACCCTTCCCTTCTTCTCTTACGGACTGTCAACCTTGCTTGGTCATAGCACCTATAGAAAGCAAATTTCCAAAACTGACGCAATCTCGTCTTGCTGGGTATGGTTCTGGCTGATCACTTTCTTTTCCTTATGAGGCACTCTCAGATCAAAGAAAGGAATCTTTCCGTTATTATGGTACGTTGCTGAATTGTAGACTCTTGTAGTGCTGAGTTAAAAAAAGGTAAAGTAGCGCAACAAAGAATCGCCCCCAGTCTTTCGATTACAGAATTTTTATGAGAATAGAAAGAAAAAGCGGCCTTTCATCAATCAGCTAGAGTCTCAGAAGACGGAAATGCGTGAAGGTGAACAAAGCTTGCTTCTTTTAGTCTGGATGGTAATGGATTTGTCAGTTTTCGTTTCAGCTTGCGGATTACGTAAAATGATATATATATAAGCAGAAGCTTTCTAGAGTTTTCTACGACTAGCACAAGTGAACTCTCTTCCTATTGGTCGAGGTCTTGAATAAGATAGAAATTCAAAGATGCAAAAACTATGGATTTACAAATAGTGCACGTCATTGGCTTGGCCCGAAAGAAGAACTTGCTTATATAAGAATGAATCGAAGGAGCCTTTAATTTCTTTGGCAGCACCTGGTGGAAAAAAGTCTGTGCTTGAATGATTGATTCGATCGATCCTAAGCAAACTCTTCTTCTTTTCTTTTCTTATAGGCTAAGCTCAGCTGCCTTTGAATTTCCGTTTCTTTAAAGAAAAGAAGGGTCGGCCTCAACTCAAGGCCTCCCCCCGTTACGCCTTCTTCCTTTAGAGCATGCATTGGCTAAAAGGGAATCTTTGGCAAGGTATGATTTAGGAAAGTCAGCCCACTAATGCGAGGCCTTGAGATCAACCTTAGCAATTTAGTTTGCTAAGAGGTCTGGTGAAAGACATCCCATGCTAAAGGATTGGGCGGGGGTGTGACGTCAAGCCGTGTCGGAGGGTGATTAGACATGTCTTCTTTAATTATACATATATAAGGATGAATTCTAGGTTTTTCTAGAGATGCCCGTTGAGGACTGAAAGACTCGACATAACAGAAAGACAAAGACAAGAATTTACGACGCGGGACAATAGCATTTACGACGAGGAAAGCGTTGGAAAAGGCCTAACTAGTTAGAATGCACCTTTATATAGAACTAGACTCTTTTCTTTACTTGTATTTCTTTATAGGGGTGAGGTCGAGATGCCTGAGGTTACTGGCCGTAGGTAGGGTACTTGCCTTTCATAGTGCATCCTGTGGCTTTCATCTTCATTGCAAGCCATATAACATAGACTAAATTGACCAAATCACTGATACAAAAGTGCTTGATGGCGTCGAGCAAGCACATTCTTTATATCACAATCCCTTGCATTCTTTTCTTTTGACTAAAGAAGAGAAAAGCCTAAACTCCTTTTGGAACTCCCACGACGCCTTCTACACTACATGGATCCATAAAAATCTCATGGAAAGATCCGGGGATTTAGCCCTCTCCTTCTTCTTTATATGCGAGCCTATCTATTTTCCAGTCGTTACCACGTTCGTGCTATCTCCTCTCCTTGGCAGTCGAGCCTTAAAATCCTCTCCTTGCCAGTCGAGTCTCCTTTCTCTCTCCTCCGGACTATCTCCTTAACAGTCGATCCCCTTTCGGGTCCTCTTCCTTTGGTCGAGCCCTTATCCTCGCCTTCATACTTCAGACGAGCCTCTCTCCTTCCAGTCGAGCCTCTCTCTTTGAGAGCCGCCCTCGTTACCTTTCCTATCGTATTCACTCGAGCTTAACCCCGATCTTTTCAGTCTTCATCCCTCTTCCGCTGGTCGAGCTATTTAAACCTCTCTCCTCTTCTCATCACTACGCTCTTTGCCTCTCTCCTTGCCAGTCGAGTCATTCGCTTCTTCTTTCTATCCTATCTCCTTTAGAAGTCGATACCATCTCAGGCTCTCTCCTCTCCTCTCCCGTCGGTCGATCCCACTGCGTGCCCTCTCGTTAACACTCGAGCACTTTAAAGACCTCCCCGCCACACACAACCAATCTCGTTTGGTTTAACATTTTTATGTTATATACGTATATGATGAAAAAGAAGACTAGTCATGAAGGGCTTTCATTTTAGGAAAAGCGACTCTTTCATGCCAGAATCCCAGGAGGTTTTCTATAATATGCTTAACGCCCCGCCTTTCTTTATTTATTTGAAGGACACGTAAGATTGAAGCAAGCCAAAGTTAGAAACTCGGTTGAATCTAGTGATGTAAGTCAGCTAGTTTTGCAAGGAAAAAGGGCATGGAAACTCATTTCTAAAGTAAAGATAAGTAAAAAACAAGACAAGAGTGGGCTTGGTTAGTATGGGCTTTTGGGTGGGAGGTCACTAGTTCGGGAATGGGCAGTACGGTCTTTTGCCCTCTTTTCATGTCAAATTAAAGGCAAGGGAATCGGCCAAAATGAGGTCTTTTACCCTCATTATTGATGTTGCTACGAGTTCTAAAGAATCGAGGGGGAGGCATCTTCCTCAGTTGCTTTAAGCATTCCTCTTTCTTTAAGGTTCTTATAATTTCTAATACAATAGAGGATCAGCAGGTAGGCTGAGTGCACCTTTTTAGGCTGCAAAGGAGGCTCTAAGGTTCGAACGGGTACATAGGATCTCGCGAAGAAAGAATGGGGCGTACATGAGCAAGTGGAGGTTGGTTGGAGAAGGGCTTGTGTGCTTAAAAGAGCATCCGACGAGATTTGTGCGCACATTATAGGTAGTATAGTACTTCCTAGCTGGGGTTAGCCTAACGTAAAGGGATTACTAACGTCTCTTTTGACAATGTTTAGATAGATTTGAGTAATTCGATCAGCCATTAGTGAAAGCCAGGTTATAAAAAAAAGACCGTCTAAGCCGCCGTCTCGATCGGGCACTAATGGAAGTCAGGGCATTGGCAAGCAAAGAATGCAGAAAGAAAGACTTGCAACGGAACCACTTTAGGTAAAGCACCTAGATAGAAGCTCGAACTCATTCTCATTAGCCGGACTTACTGCTTGACTAAGAAAAAAGCTTCCGGACTAGAGCATCCCTCTCCTTCTTTTTATGCGAGCCTGTTATCCTCTCACTGATGGTTAAGCGAGTAAACTCTCCCTACTAAGTTAAATCCCATCCTTTGTCTCGTGCACTTTGCCTTCTGTCAATACCGCACCCTTTTGAGTCAAGACCTAACACAGACTTCACTATATATGTATAACAATGATCGAACCTCGTCCCTTCCCCTTGCACAAATGGACAAGCATTTCCGACTCTAAGTGGGCTTAAAGTCTCACCAACCCCACCACCCGCATTAGCATCAAGTTCTTCTTCGACGGGCTCACTCGGAGCTAACTTATAGGACTGCTGCTCCGTCTTCGACATTTCTTTCGTCAAGTAGTATAAGTCCAAGAGTGAAAGAGAAGAATGCATCTTGGATAGCCCGACTTAGGCCTCTCTTTCTCGCACTTCATGATCAATATCATCAATCACCCCTACAACGAAATCTCTTTGTCTATTACCTTTGTCTTCGCGCTTCGTGGGAGGCTCGTAGGTTTACCTACGCACATGCTAAGACCTCATAATAGATTGGGGCTTCGACTCAGTGGGCCTAGGCAAAAGGTTCGGCAAATCCAGTTCTTGTTGATTCACCCTCGCCGGTCAATGCTTTGTCTTAAAATCAATCTTACGGAAAGGAAAGTCTTTATAAATATGATAGGGATCCGCGTTTTCGCTCTTTTTTAATTCTACTTTGGTTTTTCTAGGCAGCACGGGGAGTGGTAAGAGGCAGGGCCAACCCTAATTACTGTAATTGTCTCATCAAAGTCCTTAGCACCAGTCAGAAGGAGAAAGTGTTCTGCGCTGGATAGAGCTGGATAGATAGTAGGGGTGTAGTTACCGTCCTTTTTCCTCTTTCTTGTCTGTGTGCTCTTAGAAGGGCTCTCCTGAGTAGATCCTTCTGGAAGTTTCTTGTCTTGGACTCTTCTTACTTGGATGGTAAATCCCTGATGTCAACAACTGGAGCACCGCCGGTAACTTCTTCCCTTGCATCTTCTAGGACCTCCTTCTCCTCCTCCTTCCCCGCAACCACAACCCAAAAAGGAAAGCTTTCCAAACGTCTATTTTGAGAAAAGAAAAGAGGGCGCTTTGTCATGCTCTTTGAATTTTCCAGGTCACGCGTTAGAGGGCATCTACTCTCCCCTTTAATTAGAATTAATTAGAAAGAGGCGCTAAGGCTCAGTTCTTCAAAGATCTTACTTTTCTTCCTTTCCCTCCCTATGTATGGTCTCGTAGCAAAGGCTTTAACTTCCTACTCTCTTTCTTCGTTTTCAACTCTGACTTCGTTCTGGTAAAACGGACTCTTCCTTTGGAATTGCTAATCTCTCGGATTACCTCGCTTGCCGACCTCTCCCTCTTATCCGAGCCGGTTAACTCCCTTTGTTTTTTTGTAAAGGGCTGCATTCGTTTGGTATGATCTAGTAGTTAGTTATCAGGCCCTTTTGCTACAATCCGCACAGAATCTCTTCCACTTGATCTGAGGTGGGGGATCTTTTGATGTAATTCCTATGGAATCCATACGAAAAAATATAAAAAATATATTAATTGAGCACAAGACAAGTTCCTTTAACTCCGAGTTTAGGTTTAGTCACAAGAGCGTTGAAAGCAGGGCGCGCTAGACCGTGGTCGGGACGGACAGACAACTAAATGGATCCCAATGCCATCTTTGTCCCAAGACGTGGGAGGTTTCTTAAATAGCCTAAAGGTCCCTTTGAGATGTTGAGGATGAGAATCATTCTAGTAATGTGTAGAAATGGAATAGAATATAAAGAGCTGGCTCGCCCCTCTCCTATTTTTCAAAAATAGAAGAGTAGAACTCTAATTACACCACGCAAGAACATGTACCTTTCACATTCTAACGAGCTAGGCAGCAAACCCTTCTTTACTATTTTCAAAATGACAAGTAAGACGTTTGAATAATCTGAGTAGTAGCTTTACTTTGGCTCGAAACGAATCCCCGACAGGGTAAGGACGTAAGTTAAGTAGATCTTAGCTTTCTTTCCAAACTACCTTGCTTGGTACGAGCATTTATATCAGAACAGTCTGTCTAATCCAGTAGCTAGTAGTAGTAGGGCTCTGCAGAATCTATCCTATCTATGAAATTCTTAATATGCTAGGATCTAAACGAAAGAAGAAAGAAGAAGAGGTATGTGGCGAGCCAACTCTTTATGATACGAGGACTTCGCACCTTGCTGCTTGAAAGAGTCTTTTGCTTCGCAGATTCCTTTTGAATTGTTATCAACTTATAGTTAAGTTGTTGCTAGGGAGCCAAAAGTAGTTCTAAGTGCTTACTTTGTTGAGGTAATGCACTTTGCTCGAATGCTACTAGTAATAGGTACTACTTACTTCTTGTTGTTATCGGGCCGAATTCCCTAGGTTGGGGTAAAGATTAGTAGGCTTGGTCTTATAGTCTAAGCGCACCCGCCGCATATCTGGACTGGTATTCTTTCTTTTTGGGAGCCGCAAGAGTCACATGTGATGACGGAGTTTACTTTCTCGAACGAGCGAATAATTTTAATATGTTTCGAAACAAGTAAGATGTTAACGAGTGAAATGGATGAAAGGATGCTCCCGTAGGAACTCAACTAGAAAAGTAGAAGGCCCTTAGATCTAATAGAATTGAAGCGCTACTAATCTAATAAGGGGAGAGTGTGAAGTAGTTCACATATTAGTCTTAAGAAGTCAAGTAAGGGGAAGAAGTTAAGTTAAAGGCTTGTTCTCGTATATGAATGAGAAAGTGCCAGAGTAAACCCGGCCTGTATTCCTACTATGAGATCGCTGCTCTTGCTTGCTATACCGCTTTTAGCGCATAACAACTAAATGACTATGTAAGTACAAGTGCTTTTGCTTTTGGCTTTGCTTGCCTTTGCTTTTTCCCTTTCGGATCAATGGGACAAAGAGTGACTCAGAGCTGTAGTTATAGAACCTTTGCTTTGAATTGTTGAGAGAGTTGTTGCGCCAAACCAAAGGCTATAAGGTACTCCTCTTCTTACTAGACTAGCTGCTGCTATAAGCAAAAGGGCCACTTAAACAACCAACTAACTACTTTCTTAATTACAAGAAAAGGGATTACTTGCACTGATGCACTTGCTCCCTATGGAGCCTCTTCTTACTTATTTGCCTCATTCTGACTACTATGCTTTTGTATGTGTAGAGGTATCCGATCGATCGTCTGGAACAAGCGTTGGCTCGTTGCTAACAAGAGAGACTGCTTTCATCATTTATTCTATTATTCTATATCTCAGAACTCTGACTTTTATAAAGAATTCGTCCGTAACAACAGGCTCGCTAAGATCTTCTTCATTTCCCTCGCCGGCCAGGTTTAGTTCAAAAGGAGATGCAATAAAGAAAGATCAAAGGATGTAATAGTTTTTCTTGTGGATAGTCAAGGTATCTTGTTCCGCTCTGTAGATAAAGGATTCGTATGCCGATGTACTCCAAAATAGCATATGCTGCCGAAAAAGAACGCGCCCTCACGAGAGTAGCTTCCTTCTTCCTTCGTACCCCCCTTTATGGGTACGCTTTTTCCTTTCCCAATTTGTAGTTTTCTTATTACTTTGGGTATATAGGAGTAGTAGACGTAGATTTGCTCAAAGAGGATTTCTTTTTAACCAAACATATATATATATTTAAGGGAGAGCCTTAACCTTAAGGTGCATTAGTGAGCAGACTCTCCTATATTAATGGTAATGGATCGAGCGAACATTTTACTAGGACAGGCTTAGTAAGCTATACTGACTCTATAGTATAGGGGGTTCTACTGATAGATAGAGATGAAAGGGGCCGAATGCCGGTGAGGCGGGAATCTTACCAAAAGAAATTAATGACTCTCGTCTTGTTTAAATGATGATGATGAATTCTATTACATGATTCCAAGACTTCTTAATTATATATATATAGCTTTTAAGTAGTATCTGTATGAGAGCTAACTCTGAAAGTGAAAGGCTCTAGAAGGTGGTGGGAACCTTATTAGCAGCTTTTGAAAAGCCTAAAAAGAAGAACTTGAGTAGGGTTTTTGCTTTCATTCCGAGAATCCTAATCCTACTAGTATAAAGAATTATATAAAGAAGGATAGCAAGTGAGCAAACAATGGTGTACACATCTACTGTCCGTGAAAGGGGGGGAAGAGAACGAGACTAAGAAAAAGCCAGCCACTCTCTATTTCTAGGCTTTCCTTCTAAATCCCTAGATAGGATAGGTACACAACAACGCCAAACAAAGATCCAACAACTTGACTTTTCGCTTCGGAGGTTTAGTATGGGCTGTGACGAGATCAAAGACCAAAGTACGCAGCTTCCTCTTTGCGCGTGAGTCTACTTAGTTGTTATGTATAATTATGTTAAGAACTCATATATAATAGGAAGTCAAGAAGCAGTTAGAGGTGAGGTCTGAAAAGCTTGACCAAGCGAAGCGGTTGCAAAGGCTAAGCCATTATACTTATTAACATTATGCTCTTTAGCGCTCTTCTATAATGAGAATCTTAGTTCCTCTCTCCGCACCTTGTTCGTGTATAAGAGAATACAGAATATAGGAGCTCAGTTTCAACGCATTATGACCGATCTTCTCCTCTATAAGGAAAAAAGATTATTCGAAGCCGTTCAATAAGCGCTAGCTCCAGTCATCTACCCGACTAGTAACGCTAGACAGCTATCCATCCGGTCGATCGACCCATATGGAGACTCACTTTGTCCATACCACCATACAAAGTACTCACTTAAAAACCCTCACAGAAAGCTATTAACTCACGACCATCCGAACTAAAGGCTAAAGGGAAGTAGATCGGGTACACATTTTCATACAGACACTTATCGCTCATACTAAAGGCCCGTTCCGCGCAGAGTAATAAGAATTAAAAGGATCTCCTATCTTCTCGTATAATAAAAGAAAAGATGGGGATTTCAATCCAAGTGCTAAGGATAAAAGGGTTCTTATCATACTAGAAGTGTAGCCGTAGAAAGCTGGCGAGCCTCTACTAAGGCTAAAAATATGAATCACGAGGACTGCCATATGTTAGGAGAGGGGTGAACCAACTTAACCGATCTATTCATCAGCTTCGGCGACTACTTGACTGACTGCTTCGTACTTTTCTTCTTATGCAATGGAAAAGAAAAGAAAAACCTTAGTTAATTAGCTGCTAGTAAGAGAAAAGAATTCTTTCATCCAACCTACTAGTATATAAAGTTATTCGAGCAACCTATCTCTCATAAAAGTAAGAACGAGAATCAATCTAGTAATATCATATCTAATGTACTTCTCCAATTTACCATTTAGCCAAGCCCATCCCATTCCTACTACTATATATAAGTAGACAACTACATTCTTCTGGTATTTCGAGACAGACAGTCATTTTATGTAATCTAAGGAGAGAAATTCATTCAATAGTCTTTTTAGAAGACAAGGAAGGAAAATTCCAATCACTCGGAGAATCCTCTTAGATAGGTGCGATATCCCCAAAAACAAGTTCTTCTTACTTTAGCTGCTCAGCTCGGCCAATACTAATAAAGGAAAAAGGCTTACATATAATAGAAGCCCCAGTGGCACGCCTGTTATATTATAACTACACATACATCCTATGTACTTCCTTCAGTTATAGTTATAGTCTAGTATACGCGTATCGTGCGCAGAAAGATCTCTATAATAGTAGAAAAATAAGGCAAGAAGTTAAGAACGACATTGGTTCCGTCCAGCCAGTCTCCGATCAGCAGTCAGTCTAGATCATTAGTTCGCTTTCTTCTTATCACACAGCCACCTATAAGAAAGAGCCTGCCACTCTATTGTTTTTTTATCTTTCTCTATCTGAAATTCAAAGAAGGGGAGCAAGAGTCGCCCCGTACGTAAGCTAGCTGGCCGTCAAGGAGCACTCTGACCAAGCACATTTTAATTCTCAACCAAGTCTTCCACGTAAGAATAAGAAAGTCTGGTTCATCCTCGTAAGTTGTTCGCATCTAGGAAAGGTTCCTAATTAATGCTAAATAAGTAAGTTAAGGTAGGAGCTGCTTGATACTTAATAGGATATATCAAAGCAAGGAATTCTACCATCTGAGATGATGGGTTTCCGTAGTAGTTCTTTAAGATTCGCGTAGGGATTCTTTTTTTCTTATAATAAGACAAAAAAGGGGCATCAGTCCATCCGAAGACTCAAGATTTTAATGAGTAGTGCGCTGGTCAGTCCACGACGCGATTCTTCAGTACATTTCCTTATTTCATAGCTTTTATCGAGGGCCAATCACTAGCGGCTTAGTAGCCATCCGTAGTAGTAGTATAGAGTATAAGAGCCAGAATCTTTGTGCGTGAATCATCCACATGCCAGCCGTCCTAGGGCAGCTAATAAAAAGCCATGCTTTAGGTAGTTTATAGTCTTAGTAGAAAAAAAGGGAAGCCCGAAGAAAGATAAAGAAGGAAGGGTAAACCCCACCACGTACTACTTGGTACTACTTGTTGAATCCAAAGCAGCTCCTGAAAAAAGATTCCGTCGATCTTAATTTGCTGTTGCGCCTTCCCGCTCTTGGCTCCCAAAGAGAGCTCTCGCCTTTACTTTAACCCTGTGTTCTGCCGCGAATGGGTATTGCTTTAGCGCCTTTAAATAAGAATATAGGGATCGAGTTCTATAATTAGTATAATAGAATAATGCAGCGTGTCTTTAGCCATTTCAAACTCAGTAAACTGCTGTAAACCGGGCTCTTCCCTTTCTCGAACATTAGTAGCGATGGGAATGGGATCCTCTGGGTCTTCGTCGGGAAACCCTTTTGCTTTACTTCTTGCTCAGGCATTCACAAACCAGGAACTTGTCCTTTATAGCTGAGTCAGCCCCGGGCGTATATCATGCGTGTTCACCACCAACTTCTCTTCTGCTTACATTGTAATTATATTGTAGGTATACTACTGCTGCTAGCGGCGCATATACTTCTGATTTATCTCGCTACATCTACTTGGGCGTATGCTACCAGATGCTATATATCTAACTAAGCAAAAATTGGAACTAGAACAACACAATCCCTAAATCTTTTAACTGGTTAGAGGCCTCCTTGACCAAAGAGTCCTTATAAACCACCGCATAAATGGAACATCTGCATCTGCTTGAGATTGCTTTTCGGGCGTATAAAATATGAATGGGCATGGGACTGCGTTTATCATTCGTCAAGTCTTGTTGAACTGTCAAGGTTGACCGAGATCGTTCAGAATCCCTTTCCTTTATATTAGAATGTGTATGCGCCCAGTACCCTTATGGTATTTTTTATATTAATTCATGGAAATAAATGGGTCATTTCAGAGGTTTAGAACGAAAGCTCCCTTTTGGAGGCAGCAAAGTAAGGTACTCGACCTCCACACGTTAAGCATCGAGTGCTCTGGCCTTAGCAGGATCAAAGTCAATTGCATAAAAATGCTCGTTCTAGTTTCATGTATTTCAAGAGCTAGATTTACGAAAAAATGCGTATAATGGGTCTTGCTTCAACTCACAGGGCTTAACTTAATATGAGAAAAGAATGCTTTTTACGGGAATAGCATTTTCTTTATGGGGCTGTTCATGCGCTTCCTGCTGCTGCTTGATCCTTTTTAAGATAAAGATAGGCGGAGGACTTAGGGTTAGATCGGCGGAAATGCTATGTCATTACTTAAAGCTACCGAATAAATTAAGTAGCTTTTTAACTACAATATATTTTAAAAGAATCTTGTCAAAAATCTTCGTGTAGGATGGAGTATTTGCCTTGTTTTTGTTCAACAAGCAAGAAAGCAAGACAGGCCGCCTTTTTTATCCTATTTGACTTTTAAAACAGCGAAAAAGACTCATGTCTTAAGCATATAGGGATCACTTTGGGAGAGCCAAGATCAAACTAGATTATTAGATTCTTATCCATATATGAAATGACTGGCGATTCGGGCCATTGGATTCTGTCTACTGAGTTTGAGTTCTTCATGCTTGAAGAATTGCTAATGTTTGCTATCCTGTTTGCTTTGCATTTGTAAAGTTTTATTTTTTACCTCTACTATTAAGAGATCCACCGGATCACCTAGAAAAAGTAAAAGCATTCCCGCCACTACTAATGGAAGAAGTAGAATTTTCTGGTGCAACGAGCAAGGTTACGGTAGAATATAAAGAAGTGGGAAGAGGCGCAATGGGTGCTGCTCCAAAAGAAATAGAAAAGTAATGAGAATTCGCATAGACACCGAGAAGAAAGAAGGAATCACCGGGTAGTACACTTCGATTATATCCGTTTGATGCTCCAAGGGAAGAAGGAGCAAGCAAGGAGGAAAGACTACTCTTTTCTTTGTCCCGTCCCGTCCCGGGAGCCTTTCGTAAGCGATTTTCAAGGATTACTAAACGAGAAGAATGCCTTTTTCTAGTGGTTGGGCAGGCTCACCCCCCGTCTTTCATACAGTGGGTATCATTAGGTCCGGAGGGTGCGTAACAGGCCTTTAGGGCTGGAGGGATACCTAGAGAGAGACTAGTGGGAGAAGAAGACGAGCTCATCTATTCTTTCTATGGGGGAGCGCCTATTCAAGCTAACTCCGGATCAGACTAGCCCTTTAAATTAGAAAGGCATTCGAAGAGGTATTCACAGGAGTTGGCTCGACCAGTTCAGTTGCTGACTTTTATTTGGGTTGATCGGGCATGAGGATCCGCATAAGCTCAAGGGGATGTATCGATCTCTGACTGACATTTCGTCATTCCATTAATCTAGTCTGACAGATAAGAAGTGGCCCATCTGACTGAAGAGGGCTCTTCGACTGAGGTATCAAAGTGAGATCCGGGAGTCAATCCTTTCCCAGTAGCCGAGAAGCAGACTACATAGGAGAGGTATGGAAAAACTTGACTGTTAAGGAGAAGAAGGGAGTGCTTAATGCCCTCTCGCACAGGTTCGGAAGGTAGCTCGCTAACTTGAGTCTAATAAAGAGTATAGTGTATATTTATACTTCGTATATCTAAGTAAGAGCCTTTGGGAACTCAACTGAGAGGTTGGGGTGGTTATTGACTTGCGCTTTCGCTCTGTTGGGGCGAGACTTCTCTTTGCTTTCATATCCGATGAGCTTGCTGAGAAAGGTTCAATGCTATAGATTCACTGTATTCTTTGGCACGGATGGACTTAGTTTGATCTCTTCTTTTAAACATGCGCACGTAGTGAATGGCCAAAGGTGGAACATCTTGCTACGGCCTTTCATTCTTTATTTTGATTTCTCGAGCAGGCGATGCTTTCTTAGAGCTTCTTCTACGCAAGTTCAGCTTACTCTTCTTATATGAGGCTTATTATAGGATCATGTCAATCACTATTTCCTTGCCTCGATTAATGACCATCTCTCTTTCTTTAACTGTGTCTAAAATGATAAAGAATTAGATTTCTCCCGGTCCCCATTTATTCCATTACGCCCATGTATCATCGGAATGTCTTTTTTTTTAAGGCGGATCCCCATCTTTAATCAACCATGAACTGCACTAGCTTTCCCTTTTATTAAAGGGTTTGGCCCAGCTGACTATTAGCTTTCCTTTTATAGTTTACCATCTTAAATTCCACTTTTTCTATGTTTGACTGGATTCAGTCTAAATAAAGTGGGATCGACATGGAATGACTTATCATCTTCTTACTGTTTAGACTCGATCTACAGAAGCAGCAGGAGCCGGCTCATAAATAAAGACTGACAAGTACAGCGAATTCCCATGAATCTAGAGGCAAGATGTATGAGAAAGAGGCCCAGAAAACTAAAAAGAATTCTAATTGAGTCCCCCGGATGACTGACTGGCAAGGAAAGACCTTCGCCACTAACACTTTCACAGCGACCTTAAGGATTGGATTAAAGGTTGATGCGTGGAAGAATCATACATAATATGTGCTTGAAGTTGGGTTCTCAGGGGGTGGATAGAAAGTCCTCGAGACGTATATAAATTTCCAAACATAGCCACAGAAGATTAAATTTCCAGACGTGTAGCTGAAGAGAACGAATTCCTTAGCCTAACTATAAAGGAAAGGATGGACTTTTGGGCATATCCTAGATAGACAGATAAGATTCCAATTTACGCTTATCGAAACAAATAAAAAAACGGGGAAAAGAAAGGCCGGCATAAGCAAGTAGAAGTGGGAAAAACGCCTATAGCATTTGGAGAAAGGTTGGCTCCAGTCATAAGAAAAGGGGGCTTGACTGATTGATAACGATAGCATCCTCCTAGGGAATCCACTGCTAAGGAGTTAGCTGCAGTACCATCTGATGCCCCCCCATATTGCAGGCATTGTCTCGGAATCTTCATTTATATTTGGAATTTAGTATAGCTTAACTAAAGGATTCGAGTAGAAACTATGAAAATAGGATGGATAGGTAGAAATAATAGGGATACAAGCGGATACTAACTACTACCACTAAGTACTCTTTTACGGCAGCGGTGCCATCTCCGGCGGTTTATTCATCATTGCCAAAAGATGTCCATGTAAGTTTATGCTTGATTTTATAATAGGACTCTTCTGACCGAAGCAGCACGAGCTTTCTTTCTCAGACCCATGGGTGATGTATACCAGTGCTCCCACCCTTTGATTGCTATTCATGCACTCCGATCTTATGAGGCATTGGCCAAGTTTCATTAACGCAGATAATAGCTTCTGGTTTTAAACTACGAGTCCCTGCTTCTTCCACCTATCACTAGAGGGCCTTGGTTTGCGATCGGACTTGCTTGCCACGGTCGGATTCTCCAGTATTGGCGTTGGAAATAAGGACCTTATCTCATGACCTTTCACACAACCTATTACCAAGGAATAAGTATAAGGCAACCTGAGATATCTACCATCATTCATAGTGGGAAAACTGCAGTCAACCACCCCCCCGTCTCCGTTCCCATCCAAGGAGCAGCCTCTCCGTTTTTTCTATCCTCGGCCTTTCGCTGCTACTCGCTAGGTTAACCCGTCCCCTCTCATCTATAGACTGATGAATCAGCAGCTGCGCTCTCTCACCTCCCCTGCGATCAAGATCGGCCAAAGCTCTCCTATCTGGGCCAGCGTCCATAAGAGAAGCTCTCTATCTTCGATCTATCTTTGATTGGAATATCCCCGCGACCCCCCCGCTCCTTCGACTTTTGGTCTTCCAGTAGCATTTTATGTTGGATTGGAACGGGTTAGAAAGAAATTGCTCATTCAAAAAGTCCGCTTATTAGTGAAAATCGAGTTATGTCGTAAATTCTCGGTATGGAAGAGGCTCGCATATTATATTAAAACTGACAAGAAGAGGGAGGGGATTCTCTCACAGTCAACTTGGTTGAATCATTAGTTCTTTTTCATAGTTGCACATTACACCACTCTCCTAAATAGATAGAAAGCATAAGACTAGATGCTCTTTATGGAGCGACTAGACAAGATGACTTAGACAGGTATATATACGACGTATACTTATATTAAATATTAATTTCTTAGAAACTAGCATTAGTATGAGTTCGGTAACCACTTCAAAGGCCTATCTCGGTGACTGAACTGGCGCCTTAGCAGCCTACGGGGGAGAGCGTCCAATGAGTCGTAAACTACGTGGCCAGGCTTAGAACGTTGGGTCTAGGCTCAAGAGCAGCTTTGCACTTTTTGGATGGATCTTAGAGGTTGTTTAAATTCAACGGAAAGCAGGCTAGGCTGGATACTGTCAATTGGCTATCTTGCTGTGACCGAACTCTCAGTCGTTGCGCTATCTGGAGGATGGGCCTTCAATGTATGCGCTAACTACGTGGGTATCTGGGTGGCGGGCTCCAGCACAACTTGGTCTTCTCTTAGAATTTTGACTTAAAGGTGTTCGGCCACCTGTACGAGAAATTATCTTAAGTGTTCTCTACGCGAGATAAGGACGGTGGACCGGTGCTGATTATCGGGTAAATGTGGGACCTAGAGCACCTAGAGGAGAGGCGAGGCGAGGGGCTGCAATCAAGCTAAATTCCCACTTACTTTCATGAAACTACTACTATAAAAGTTTAAGACAAGTTGATCATTACATTAGGGATCCTGCCACATTTCCCTTTTAATACACGGATAGATGCTTTCCAGCTACTGATTACCCACAGACAGCTTTCAAAATACGTATTCGATTAACGAGATTAAATTCCTACTGGGTGTACCTTGCCCGAAGGGAGCAGGTTAGCCGTTGGCGTAGCGTAAGGCGTGGAAAGCCCTCGTGATAACCTTACTAAGCACCTATAATTAGAGGTACGCCCTTGATAGAATAGGGTTCCCACTCTTTATATAGAAGTCGCATACCCGTAAAGGGGGATTTAAATACCATGTAGTGTAGGGGGAATCACACATCTTTCGAGGGTACGTATTTAAAGGCAAGGTCTCCTGCCGCTCTTTTTTTTTCTTTGTTTGGGTGCAAGAGAGTCGTCTCGCTTGCGTACGTCATTAGATCTCTTGCTCACTTCGGAGACTGCACTCGTTTCGTCCCACAACCGCTTTTTAGATAGAACCACCTTATATTATAGGTGGGCCCCTGGCTGCCAAGGTAGCAGATCATAGGATAGATGCTTGGTAAAGGGTCCGTTTCTTAACCTCTCATCATCACTAACTGGGACATCAACCGGGACTGCTTCGACTGCATCTTTTACGAGATTGAGGTAATCTCGTTGTTAAGAGACTCACGGGCATACTCGCTGATATGATAAAGTTTGGTTTGACTTCTAAAAAGAGAAAGAATACAGAAAGAGATAGGTATTCAGACACAGGATGAGTACGAGTATGGGCCTGGTTCGAAGGACGGGTCAGCACTGGCTGAATTGATCCCTTGTCGTGATTGCCTTTCCGGTTGAGCACGCTTGATCACACTGCGCGTATCTTCTTTCTTTTGACCTTGGTTCTTGCGCCCTGTTCGCGTGCTTATGTGGGGTGGAAGTACGCTTCTACGCAGTAGGTTTTCAATGCAATGCCTTATGTTATCAAAAAAAAGACCTCGAAGATTTGCTTAAGTGCGCCCTTACAGCTACTTATATTGGTCCCGAGTCATTTCAAACCTCTTTTGCTTATAGTGCTATAAATAATAGGGGTTGGTCGTATATCTAAACCTCGGTGCAAAGAAGCGGACTTTAATTCATGGCTTTATCTATTACTTAATTTAGTATAATAGAATATGTTCTATATTTCTATTTGTAAATAATTTAAGGCCAACAAGCCCCTAGCAAGGGGGTGCGTTTTCTTTGTGTTTTTGGCAGCAAAGTGCCCTCTTTTTTTTAATTGTCCCTCCTTTACCTTATTGTATTGATCAAAGACTGACTTGCCTTATATAGGAAGCTTCCTACCACTACCGAACTGGCTTCTTCATCCGCGTAGCTTTCTTTATATGTGGTGACCGGTTCAAACGCGGCTTTCTTTATAATCCCTACGACTTCTATCAAAAGTGGGTCTTCTTTTTAGATGAGCAAGCCTATATCTACTCTATTGATGCAGCGTATGCTACACCATCCAATGTTTTCTTAGGGGCTTATCCAGTAAGTAAAAAGGGGGTACTACTTACTTCTATCATAAAGGGTTAATAAGGAAAGCATACCGTGAGTGGCACATGCTTTTAATAGAATTCTCTCACATCACATATAGTATACTATAAAATAAAGGCTGCTAACCAAAGGTTCTCATCTCGTGGCAAAATACAAGGAAAAGGTGACCCAGAAATGACGAGGGTAAGAAAAAAGGAAAGGGTACCCGCATACATAAAGTCTTAGTATGTACATATAAGTAGAGCAAGACTAGACCTTTGAATAGAAGGGGTCGAAGACTATCACACGCATGAGTAACTGGATCAGAAGCATAGGCATAGGCCTTCCTCGTTTCAGCGTTCTTTATTAGAGTAACTAAATAAATTGCGTCAGATAGAATAAATCTCGTTTTCACACTTGTTTATGTTCCGCTAAATAGGGAAAAGAGAGTGCTTTTATTTAATTAATGCAACAAGCGCAGTTCCGAAGCGTGCTAGCAAGCTGTTGTACGCCCAAAGACAACTAACTTCTTGTTCGAGCACTTCATTTATACCTTTGAAATTTATACCTTTATATTTTTAGCTAGTATGTTGACTCTTACTTTAGTATGCCTTTATTCAACCATTAACTTCAGTTGGAACAGCTGCCTGGTTCAGAAGAGAAGGTAAAACTTGTTCCAATATCATATGCAGATGGAGCGTCATTAGATAAAACTTTTACTATAAAGATATATTATATACTTACTATATGCTTAGTTGTAATGGATTTCATGGGATTTGGCACCAAAAGACTACAAGAAAATTGTATCTATCAACGGGCGCTTTCGGTTCTACTATAAGCTGATCTACCTCTCCTTCTCCTTTTACGAGTCAACCGCATTCCCTCTTCGCTAGCTAGCATGCGAACAAATAGCCCTGCATGCACTCCTTCTCCTTCTCACTAACGATCGAGTCCCGCTTCAGGCTCTCTCCTCATCACATCCGTCTTCAGTCTCCTCCCTGTCGGGCTATCTCCTCTCCCGTCGGTCGAGCCTTTCTCCTTGTCAGTCGAGTCTTTTCTCCTCTCCCGCGGATCGAGTCATATTAAATTCTTGGTTGAGCATGCGAAACGGCCAACATTCTCTGTCCTTCATTCGCTATTCTCTTATGTGTATTCTTTAATGTTACATTCATTAGGAAATTCCTCTTAGAGGGGAAGGCTCATTGAAAAGGAATCATACAAAACATGTAGCGACATTTGAGAATAGAAAGACATATGATGTCATATCTATACAGAGAGCGTAGTCGGAAAAAGTGTGAAGGTATAAAGTGCCGCGCCTATTCCATAACGCAAGTAACTGGTGCAAAGTTTGCTTCGTCGACTGTGCCTTCGTCTGGCTGGAAAGAAGGGGCCAAGCTCTCAATCTTCTCTTTTCTTCTTACCCCCGGGCACTATCGGGCGAGCCCCTTTTCTAAGTATCTAAGTATAAGTGCTGTGCATTCAGACCTTCTTCTGTCAAATCCTTTTATTGCACATCTTGTTGTTGACACACACAGCTGGTTATTGCTATTATACACCTTTCGGATTGGGAAATGTTCAACTTGATGTTTTTCTTTTTCGAAAAGAAAGATAATTAAAGTAAGTATGATGCCAGCCATGCGACTGAATTCAAATCTCTCTAAATAGTGGGTCATGTACAGCAAGACAGGCAAAAGGGGCGAACACAGGAAAGAGCCGGCTTTTTTCATCTTCTATGCTGTTGTGCTTGAGCATTTAGAAAGAAAACAATAATCTATAAGGCGCTCTCGATCAATGACAAGGAACCCCCCTTCAAAAGAGGCGTTACACCAGCTCTAAAGAGGGGAGCAGCAACTTAGGCCCCTGGAATCAGATGGAAGAGATAGGCGGACGAGGCTGATCTTATCCTGGGAATGATCTTGATGTAGGGGAAGCTTTGATACTAATGCTGCACCTTCAACCTCAAGGTAAGTTCAGTCTATTCTGTGTCTAGACCGAAGTCAAATACTGGCTCTCGGGTGCAAAAGACTCAATCTTAAACTGAAGACGGAGATAAACCAGACTTTTTTCTTCTGGCTCGTCTTCGTGTAAGAGAGGGATGAACGACTAAAAGGGAAGGTAGGCAGGCGGCAGGCTCTAAGAATTCTTCTGTCTTGCCCGATCCATCCGATGGAGCGCTAGCTTCCTCTTGGCTCCCCATTTATACCTATCGAGTCATGGAATTTAAAATACCACCTGCACAAAATGAAGCACAAAGACAGCAGCTTTTAGAAAACTTTCTTCCTTGAGTAGAGATTCTTAGTAAGACTTTCCAAAAACAAGATTTTCATCAACCGAAGCCTTATCTGCTACGTCTGCTACTTACTGAAATGAGCCCCGCTTTAGCTACTAACCCTGGCTGGCCCCTGTATAGCTGGTGGAATAACAACAACTCTTTCTTTTAAGGGTGCAATCTGCTCATGTAAGACTGACTGCTTAAGCCCTCTTTTCATTAAGAGTCGTACAGGATTGTCCTCAAGATTAACTGCAACTGACACCTATGCTTTCTCTGGTAAGCAACCTCTTTATCTCGAGGAAAGTTACGACAAGAGAGTTCTTCCCCAGTACAAGACTCCTTGGCATATGATTCCGAGATTGAAACGAAAGTAAAGTTCTAGAAGCATTGGCTCTCAAAGACACAACTCCATTTTCAAGTGCGACTTCAGTCACATACTATAAGGAGTAAAGCAAAAATCCAATTTATAAGAATTAATGTGCATAATCAGAAAAAAGAGGGCCTTCCTCCGAAAATGCTCGCTTTCTTTGAAATAAAAAAGTTTCCTTTTCTTATCGCGAGGATAGATACCTTGGGACTAAAGCACATGCACTCGAGTAAACAACAAAGAGGCGGTCGATCTCTTGACATTTTCTGTCTTTTTTAATTTAACATTAAGGGCTATAGAAGGCTATTCTTTCTTCTTTTTCATTATAAGAGATTTCTCTATCTATGCTTGCGTGTAAAACATTCTGAATGTAAGGACACTACATGGGCTCTTTAGGTGGAGAAATCGTTACCACCATATTAAAGCAAAAGAACGCGCAACTCCTACGCGGATATGTGCTCCCTTTTTCTTGGGGTTGGGCGAGAAATGCCAACAATCAAAAGCTAGAATATGTTTTTGTGCTTCAAGAAATGGGACTCTTGTCTTGTACCTGTCTTGTAAGGGGATAGAAAAGAGTCGGCATATGGGCATTGGGAAGAGCACTTTAGTCAGTTAATAGTGAATTAAGCTCAAACCAAACTATAGGAATAGGACTTCTTTGATTCCCGAGAGCTTCAGACAAAGTCTAAGATCCTCACCTTCCTGCGAGCCAGTTACGCTCTTTTTTGGCTTTGGAAAGTCTCGATATGGAGAATTTAGATTGTACAGAGTGTAGTCCCCGGAGGGAAGAGGTGGGTCTCGGAATTTTGCGATTTCACCTATAGGTGGGAGTGAATCCCGCGAGTTGGGTAAGACGGGCGGGATTGTTACAAATGAAAAGGCTTCTCCTTACTTTACAGATGCCACTGTCGCTGGCATTGTTGGATAAAGAGAAGATAGTACAGTTCCTTATCCTCCTTCGGATTCTGATCCTCATGATCGATCCTATGACCGAGCTTTCCTCTACCTTGCTGTCCCATTATACTTAGTGAAGTAGGCTTATACGCGAACTAAGCCACTTGAAAGAGGCTCGGGTCTCTACTCCCATTACGAACATAGAACAGGGTGTGGCTTCTAAGAAAGGTGAAAAGTAGACGCGCTCTTTGATAAGCAAGCCTACGTAGTAGGTTAAGAAAGTGCTTTTCAGAAACTTTCCAAGCTAAAATCCTTGAATCTTCCTACCTTTTTCGGACATAGTGCCAACTAGTAAATGGGCCTTTATAATGTCTTTATATAGTCATTTTTCGGGGCAAGGGTGGGCTTTTGAAGTTGAGATTCCCCATGTTGAAAGTCGTCTCACCAAATCCTGCTGCTTGTGCCGACATTTTATAAGTGAATAGCCTTTTTTCGTTTTCTCGAGTCTTTTCCTTTCTCTGACTCTGTATTGATGAAATGCTTCGAAAGACAAGAAGGCTGTGCTACTTAGTCTACTCTTTCTTTTCTCCGCTGCTCTATGCCAGGCCTAGCTTCCCATTCCATATTATAATAGAAGATCATCTCGCTTACCAAGTTAAGACTGCAAAAGAATTTTATGCCAAGGGAGGGAAAGAAAGGCCTTCCTTTTAATTTAAAAAAGACACCGGTAGCATCGGCTCTTGGGCTCGTTGATTAATTTACGAAAGCTACGAATGGGCCGAGAAACCTGTCCTATCTATATACTCCTTACAAAAGGACGAACGAACGGAGTCGTATGCTTTGAAGATTGGGAGATGAGATGGTTTCACTCGAAATGCACGAAAGGTAGCAGTCCCCTATAAAAGAAAGAGTGTCCAAGCACAGCTTTTCGTTTCATCTTCTTATTCGAATTCTATAAAGCAGTCTTTCTTGATCGCACGAGCCGAATCTGGAAAAAGTCTTGTTTTTCTTGTTAAAATAGGTCACAAGTGGAAGTACTTCCTTAGAATCATGTGAGTTGGGGATTGGAGCACGAAATCCTTAGTTGGTTGGAAAGTCAAAGGGTACTAAAGAGCATCGAGATTGTTGTTAAAATGTTATGACTCTCTTCCTTTGGGTCGAAGCACAGGACAGGTCCTTAACATTACAAGGAAAAGCATTAGTAGATTAATCAATCGGCTTTCTCCGGTTTCGTAAAGGGTACCATATCACAATCACAGTCACACCCGAAACTATAACGGATTCAATTGATGATACGTCTGCTACGCCCGGACCAGAAGGAGCACCAGATAGATGGATCGGACCATTCAACTTCAAAATCTTTCCTTCCTTCACCTGCTTCTGATTACTTTTTAGCACCCATTCTACAACATTCCCGCACCACGATTACCGCGCCTTTCTCGTCCCTTTGTAACTACTAGCCACTTTGCTCTACTCGAGGGAATCCTCGGGAGACGGGAGAAGAGGATGACAACTCCTTATATGTTAATGAAAAACGTTAGTGATGAGGAGAAGGGATGTTATGATTCGACCAACCTTGTATTTAGTATATAAACAAGAATAAGCAAGAAGAGTTTTCGTTAGATAAAGAAAGTCTTGGAAAGAGCAGGGCATCTCATTTAGGAAAAGACTCTCCCGAAAGATCCGGAGCCTTATTTCATCCACCGGAGAAAGAAGAAGCAGTTACTTTTTCAAATGAAGCCAATGCAGTTGTTTGAGAAGCTGCGGCTTTCGCGGATGCGGGTGGTGGAAAGAAAGTAAATGGGGTGAGTGAAGTGAAACGAACGAAATAAATAATGAAGTGAGCCAAAGAATACGGCGAGTTGGCTGTTGCAAGAGTATAAACGAGTCGGTCTTAGCCCAAAAAGAGCGTAACTGGAGGATCAGAATAAGACGGTCCTATTTCACCCGCTAAAGAATAGGTTTACCTATTTCATTTCATTTGAAGAATCAATTCCTTAAAGTAAAATGCACTCGCCCCTTTTTGCATTTCAGGATCAAACTCTGCAGCCTAAACCTACGAAATCGCCGAACTCCCTTACTAACAAGCGAGCTTTCAAAGAAAGAGGCCGGTCTTACCGTTCCTGTTGCCGGTTGAGAAGGAAAGAGATTTGCTATATACCACGCCCCTAAGGCGAAGGCAGGAGCAGGAGATGGGTAGGTGACAGAATGGAATGAAGTTCTTCTCCTTTTTAAATTACAGCGGAATCGCTGATTAGAGTTCTTTGATAGAAGGTCTGTCTCGGATGTATAAAGAGAAAGGGCGCGTCGAGCTAGCTATCGCCGAAGACTAAGTAATCACATTGTCTGAGAATATGAGTAAAGAGCAAGACTATTTGTTTGGCATGAGCGTCTAGTAGCAGTAGCTTTTGATGCTCTTCCGGGAATAAGTGAATTCTCTATTAATAAGGTAAGGTAGGAAAGATTGCTAAATATGCCTACCCCTTAACCTTACTACGATCTAAGGGATTGGGCTAGGGATGTTGACCATAAGTGAGTTAAGGATGTTAGCCAGCAGAAAGCCATCTTGCTTAGTACTCATGCTAGTTAAAAACCTAGATAATCCCACAAGGAGTTGAGAAGGAAAAAGCTTTTGTCATCACTAACCATCTTATCCATCTAAGTCAGTCGCCCATTTCTTTCTGGCCAAGACTGGGGAAGTATGTTGATGAGAAGGCGGGGAGGTCTTTATGAGGTACCATTTTAGTTATGCTCTACTCCTAGGACATTGTAGTAGTAGGAGACTTTGTTAGATTAGTATGGGATTGGCACCTACTCCTTATTATAACTATGAGCGGCTAGAAAGCGAGTAAGTACTCGATCGACCTATAAACAAACCTCTTTCCACTTGACTTAGTGAGCTTCTCCCTTTTCTTCCAACATCCACTTCCTTGCTACTACGTAAAGAGGACTAGGCTTAAGACAGCTCCGTATAAAGAGAGACCCGATAACAACAATCTAATATGGCAGGTAGCGAAGTAGTACCCGATGGGACGGCGCTCCAACGTATGCTATGTGAATTCTTTGAAGTTAAGGAGTTTTAGACCTTGCTTGCCTCTTATGTATAAGAGGGCTTTTATTCTAAATTTGTCGGTCTTTCTTTTCTTTATAGGCTCGATTGTTAAAGATGCAATTATAAATATCTCACCTGTTGAAGAGGATTTCATACCCTTCACCCAGTCTTTCCGCTTGTTAAGGGTTTACAGGTCTCGTCAGATACTTACCTGCTAGCCACTTATGGAATGGCGTTATGGGTCATTTTATTTGGATGCCGCTCTAACCTTTTCTCTTATTTACAATGTATAACGTACAAGGGGCAGGCTTGTTTGAGGTGCTCTTGTTCTATTGCTTGCATGCATAAGGATCTACTTGAAGAGAAGAGAGGCCTATAGCTTCTGTCTTCGACTGCACGTAACTTTAATATCTATGTGATTGCCCTGACTTCTTATTAGACTAAAACACAGGCATATTCTTCGTCTCTAATTCTTATTATGCTTATGAGCCTTTCCACTCGAAACTGGTCTTTATATGCTTTACCCCTAGCTTTTCTTCTTTATCTTTCTAAGAACAAAGAAGCTTTTGTGCTAACTCAAGAAATTTTATTCAAGCAGCAATCCCCACAAGGGGATATCTCAAGAGACCCAGAAAAAAACAAAAACAAATAAGGGCGTGGAGATAATGGCGTCCACCGTAGAAAGGCCAAGGTACTCAAGTTACACCACAAGTCTAAACCCTCACTTTTCTCTTGCAGGCCGGGGCCAAGAATCGCCCGAAAACGGATTCCTTTTGCATTCTATTTCATTCTTTAAACTTAAGAGACCTTTTCTACTCTGTCTCGAAGAGAGCCGGTGTTCAACCCATCTTCTCCGTAAAGGTAAGTTCAGTCTATTATGTTCGAACGAGTGCAATCCTTAGATTATGGTCTCGGGGAAGCAAATTCCAGAGAAGGGAGCCACTTACGTTACGATCTATAAACATTTTCTCGTTCTATCGGAGTCTTGCACACTCTTTTTCTTATTAACGGACTTATACGAGCACTTCATATATTCTATGATACAGCTAGAAAGTCTTCGGATGTAGGGATTAGCATAACATTGCATTCATTGGTTGAAGGCTCTTTTCCGAGGGAGCGGCCTTTCCATCCTATTCCATCCTATAATAGGGCCCCACGAACAATAGGGAATCCGCCGGGGTTTTGGACTTGTGAGATGACTTCCCCTTGCGTGTAGACTTACTTGAGGCATATAAAGCTTGGCCGCATGCTTTCTACTTTTCTTTGTTGGACGTCTTTTACGCCTGTCTTCTCGATTGGGGAATAGATTGATTGATCTGATGGGACTGCCCCCTTTAAAAATGAAGTGAAGGATGGAGCAAGTGGAAGAGTCAGATCAACTCCGAATTTTCAACTTCTCAAAAAATGGTTGTTCACTTTCTTTCTTTATATATATAGCTGGCGTTCTTCTCCCCTGATTGGTCGAGTCTCTATACGTCATGATGACGGGCTTGAGCTCTTTTACGAAGTACTGCTTTAGCGAGCTTTTTTTGACCCAAGGGAAGTAGTTTCCCCTTTTCTTTTTTCTTGTGGGATCTTTGATGCTAATACCTAATCCGACTGCTACGCATTCTACTTCCTTTGCTTAAGAATCTGAGATTGCCGTTAAGATTTTAGCAAGCATAACATAAGGGAGAGGCTTTGATCAAGTGGACTTTGCCTTATGTGATAGGATCGAGACACCCTTTCCAGGAGAAGCACCTTTCAGGAGAAGAGCAGGTTGAAGGGTATGGAGTGAAGAAAGTCTACTCTTTTTAGGCACCCGGGTGTGACGCCTGAAGCGATTAAAAAGCAACCAAGTAAGTTAAAGATTTTGTCATTTTTTCTGAATTAAGTCTTATAGGATCGTACATTTCTTCCAGGATGTAATTGATTGGGCCCTGCTACTTCAACGCACTCAGATCTCTTGTACTCTAGTGTCAGCCCATTCATTAGTGTCAAAGGCAGCCAGCCAACATTCTATTCTCGTTCTCCTCTCCTCATCAGAAGGAATCCTGTCGGCAGCAGCCCTTCCTGGCCTAGCTTTGTCCTTCTCCAATTTAAATGTAACATTAGCTTTAGCTGTAACTGTTAATGCAAAATAAGGTGTTCATCTATTAATTTAATACAGTAGAACCTGCCTCACCAGCAACTGTTGAAACTTGTTCTGGCTAACCCTAAAAAAAGGCTTCGAAAAGACCTCCTCTCTTTCTTTTATATAGTTATAGATAGAACTATCTTAGCCTAAGAACATCGTAAACAGTAGGGTTTAGGTCCGTGTTGACAAGACAGCCGGTGTTGTTGAATTCCAATTGGAAGATCCTCGACTCGGACAGAGGACTCGGAGGAAGAGTACAAAACAGAGAGGCCTTTTCTTCTATATTATATGAGCACGTGAAAAAAGGAGGATAGACTGAAGCGAGGGTATGGAATCGCGAAACGAACCTATCTATAGGAATTTAACAAAGGGCTTCGCAAAAGCCTTTCTTTCTAGTCTATTTTATACCCAATCCCTAAATAAGAGGGCTGGAAAAGGTACTTTGACGAGCAGAATCTTTTTTTCTAGCTTGTAGCTAGCTTGCCTCTTCTCCTTTGTAAAGAAAAAAGGCAAGTTGTCTCTAAATCCATCTATCTTGCTGTTGAATAGTAAGGGTCCTCTCTCATCGGACTCTCATTTTTCAATCCTCACCGTGGGGGCATCTAACAAAAAAAATGCCCTTTGATAATCACTAAAAGAGGTCGTGTTAAGTTGAAATCTGTCATAATAGTGTTTTTGAGCTCTATGTACGCGATATGCCTTTCTAAATGTCAGACTACCTTTTCAATAACGAAAGTCTTTGGCAGCAGGAATGGTGGTGTTTCCGCATAAGTTGTCGATTCACATTTTTGGGGGCCAATGAAGCGAGTGGAATACCCCCTTCTAATGAAAATGCGCGCCTAAAAGCAGATCCAGTTATAGATCATGGGGCAAAAAAAAAAAGCTGCTCCGGGAGCTGGGTAAGTGATTAGTACGTGAGTTGAGTCGGCTGTAAGGAAAGGATAGGGACATTCAAGTGGTTGGGGTTGATGATGGAACGGCTGTTCATCGGGGGCAAGCTTTTCATGATCAGCTTTAAGCACTTCCGCGGTTGGAATCTGACTCTTACCCTGCCTGTCTCTTGGATAATGTTCGGAGAGCTACTTATACTACATTCTATTCTCCGCGCTTGGGGTGTAGCATCATCTTTGGTTGTCCAGGTGGAACTCCCTTCCCTCCTTTCCTTTAAGCGACTAATGCAGACGAAACAGAGATGGAAGTGTCGTAGACATTTGGCGTGGGACATGCATTCCACTTAGCTAGTGTAAGTGTCAACGTGAGCTTTCTCAATAACAAGCAAGTCAAGTGAACAATCAACTACAATAAGGAAAGAAGTACCGCCTTTACACCCACTTTTGGGCCAGTTTAATTCCTCCGTTTTAAATAGTTTGATGTGCAAATCCCCGGTAAACATAATCTTTTTTTCAACTTCTTTGATGTTTTTAGTTTTTAATTTAAATTAGATTAAATTAGAAGTCATTTCTAAAAAGTCTAAAAAGAAAAGGGTCTCTTGCATTTCTATGGAAATGGGGAATTGCGCTTATAAATAAGCTGTAAAAACTTAAACCAAGTGAGTATGCTAGTGGTTAAGAGTGAGAAAAAAAAGAGACCTTTCCTTAATTCTATTCTGATTCTCATAGTCTTCCCATCTTTACCGAGAAGAGATTTCACCTGGAAGTGCTTAAAGAAGCGCTTCTTTAGTGCCAAATATTCTTAAATTAAGCTCAGCGGTCAACGGAACGAGAAAAAAAATCATGAAATAAGAGGCTCGTTTGGCTTGTAAAGTAAATTCTTTTTTTCTCATCTATCAATTGTGAAAGAATTTAGGAATGATCTACTTTTTAAAAAACGTGTTGGAAGGATGAGAGGGAAAGCAAAGGAGAGAATAGCTCATACCACTTAGCTGCTCGAAAAGACTGCCTTATGCTAGTTCGATCTGAAGATAGCTCGAGTAGCCGCTCCGCCGTGGAAAGATTTGAGGCAAGGAACCACACTCGACCTCCACCCTCTAAATAAAAATCTCATGGGAGCTTGACCTTAATGGTCTATATCGCGGGCATCTCTTCTAGAGGGCCTCTTAATTAGATTTGTTAAAGAAGAGATCGCTAATCGACAAAAGAAGGAGGCTATGCATCCCTTAGTTTGGGAGTCAGTTTAATCAAGCATTTTAATGACAAGACTTGAGTGCTAAGACTCACCTCAGAGATCTATCTTAGAAAGTCAGTCCCTTGAAAAGGATCTCCTGGGAAGTCTTAAATGACCTGAACCTTAGCACCGGTTCCATTACACAGGCCAAAGTCAATCCTGTTATTGAAGACAAAAGAAGAGTACTGAACGAAGAGGATGCTACAAAGTAAATTCTTTTCTATCTAGAATCTATAATAGTTAATCTAAGAATAAGGCTAAGCAGCGAGCGCTATTAGGAATGAAGTAAGATGCCTGGGTTCGCGCTTCGGTGAATGGGCAGTTGGTCTAGTTGAACCGGATCCGGTCGCAGCTGGGGCTCAGGAAGAGGAGTGAACCTCATGAAGGGAGAGCAAGACTAGAAAGGGGTCTTTTGCTGAATAAAGTCTTCGTGATCAAAGTAAACCTTTTATTTAATAGAATTCTCGACAATCAAATGACTACTTTTTTTTTTGCCTTCAATGAAAGAATGTCCATCGACTGTCATTAGCATTAGGGGGTGGTTTCCACTAAGTCACTCTTGGAAATCAATTAGATTATATAGAATACTCTTATTATATAGAATACTCTTAGTAGTTACTTTTTCTTCTTTAATCGCGCACGGTTAGTGAAATCGTCCCTATTATATGCATTGTAGCAGTCCCTTGTCGGCTTTGACTCGTTAGATGTGGTTCAGAAAGACCCGGATCTTGGAGTCATTCTGCGCCAGAGTAGTCTCTCTCAATGCGATTTCTAGAGATGGAAAAAGACTTTTTTTTTTATTTGACTAAGTAATGGAAAAGAAGAGCTATCATTAAGATTGAAGCTCACCCATATTTCTATTTCTTTTAAATAACTAAATAACAAGGTAGTGAAAGGATGTTTATAGCTCTAATATAAATTAGAAAAGAAAAAAGAAAAGAAGGCGAATCCTAAGCTAAGGAGAATGCTAAGTAAGCTTCAGCTGAAATAACTTAACTAGCTCGTAACATCCAGCCTACTCTAAAGTTTCCCTCATAATTGCAGTTCTATAGATAAGAAATTTCAAAATAGCTTAGAAAAAAGGGAGCGAAGTTCTTCTAAACAAGCCAATTAGTCTACCCTCATGTAAATAAAAATATGACTTCAAATTTCATGGGCATTTGAGGCAAGGAATTAAAGAACTGAATAGCTGTTTTGTAAGTCACTTTAGAAGATGCGGTTGAGAGTCTCGCTCGCTTGTTTGGATCTCTATTCTAAAAGTGCAATCTTGTATGCTCTTATGTGGTGGCTTTACCATAACTAAGGTATAAGTGAGCTTTGTACAATGTATCTTTGACTTTGACGTGGGCAGCGCGGTATATAAGAAAGTGCACCTTATTCGAGGAAGGAGCTCATTCTTTTTTTTTTCTGCTATTTGATTCTTTTGGCTAGGGCTGTTGCGGTTGTATTACCATCTTATTTGCACGTTTACGCCACGCTAAGCAAGTAGAATAGTTCATGATGGCAACGAGGGCTCCTAGTAGCGGATTCTGGTTTTGGCGAGTACTGTCTCGAGCAAATCCGTCTAAGTATCCGAGGGGTTGTCTTGAGCCATACAAATGCAATCCAGTAAAGAAGTGCTGTATCAAAGGCAGGGGATTCGGCCTCCTCTCTTGATCGGGTAGCGCGGAGGACGCCCCCTTTCTTTTCTTTATGAAATTTTTTCTCAGGATTGATACAAGTTGCTTTAAGTCCATAGGGATAACTTGGTTAAGAAGAAGAGAATAGGAAAAACAAGGGTTACGAAACTAAGGACCCCTTGAGGAAAATCCTTATAACATAAACAGGTAATCTTCTTTCTTCGAGTGCGTCTTCGTTCGGATATTTTTCAGCTAAGCAGGAATGGTACCTGAGTGCTTTTCATTCAAATAAATTCTAAAGAGGGTGTGAAAACACATTTCATTATCAAATGCACGTGCTACCCTAGTGGGGTTTTTTAATCGATCATCAGCGTTGGGTAAAGCACCAGTTTCTGCCTCCGCATCTTTTTTCAGCATCCGTTTCACTTCTTTATTGCTTTCTTTCTTGATCTTTTCGGGCTGACTTTTTCCTATCTTTCCTAGACCTTGCAGCGATAACCATCAAACTAGTAAGATAGGATCTAAGCTTATTATATTCCTTTTATATTTTAGAAAAGGTTGCTTTTAGTTAGGAAGTGAAGTCAAAGGGAAGGTTGGCAGCCTCACTTCATTGGCCCCGAATTTAGACCTCGAAGCTACGCCCAAGGGTTTAGCCCAACTTGTTACTTTAGCTGCGAACCCGCCGATCATCTTCTCCTTTTTTGTCTTACCCTAAAGCTCACCTGCTACGCACCCTATTGGAATAAAGCTATCTCGCTAGCGCTCAAAGTGCTCTAAAATTCGCCCCTTCTCCTCTCGCGCCGTGCCATCTCAAGCTGTACTTAAAGGGTATGAAATAGAAGCACTCGGTCAAGTAAGGAAATAAGCAAATGAAGCGAGCGGGTAGGTAGAGGGAAGCCTCACTCTAGAATGCATTTCCTTTCTTTGTTATGCCGAGCTTCGCCCCAAGCCCAAAAGCTAATATTGGCAAACGGCCAACCCAGTCTGAACTCAAACTGCCTTATAATATATATCAAATATACCAATTCATAATGTAATAATGAAAAAAATGGGGCTAAAGTATGTACAGAATGTTAACAGGTCATTTCTGAAAAGTGAAGAATTAAAATGAATTAAATAAGACAGCTACTCTTTTCTTTTGGAGTTTCCAGCAACAGTTTTTTCCAACAGCGCCTTCTACCAGAACCGGATTTCTCTGTAAGTTAGACTTCTATAAGTATAAGATCAACTTGCTTTTTTTCTCCATTAGTTTTAAGGAGGCTTTGATATCTGCTTTGGCGCATCGTCCACCCTTAACCGAAAGCTTGTCTTGCCGGCTCCTTGCTTTTTGAACAAAAGAAGCTACTCAGCCGTTCAGCTGGGACAAGCTTTTCCTACTCGGAATGGCTATTTTGAACGTTGGACCCTTCTTTTCTTATCTTCTATTTATATAGAATAGACCTTTCCTTTAAATTGCCCAAGAAAAGTTAAATAGGAATCATGGCTATAATT
Source organism: Silene undulata (assembly GCA_036897945.1). Classification (NCBI taxonomy): domain Eukaryota; kingdom Viridiplantae; phylum Streptophyta; class Magnoliopsida; order Caryophyllales; family Caryophyllaceae; genus Silene; species Silene undulata. The sequence continues at coordinate 56,505 of JAYMSE010000017.1, read as the reverse complement.
GTTGGCAGGAATTTAATAGAGGAAAAGAAAGCTCTAAAGAAGGGATCTCTTTTTGCGCCATGAACTAATGTTCAAAGGTAATTGAATTAATTTTCATTCATTAAGGGGTTGGGACCTTGGTTGAGGCAAGAAAGAACGACGAGAGGCATTGTCCGAACAAGAGAGATAGATGAGCCCGATCCTTCTGAGTGATCAGAAGACGGACGCCAAAAGCTAGTGATGAAATGAAAACTACCTATTCATAGGATTACTCCGGGAATATCCTGAGCATCCGACCTCTATCACTCATATGTTAGGAAAAGAGAGTCCATAGCATGTATGTCTTGAAAAGCCTTCCCTAAGTCAAGTCTCTCTTCCACAGGCACAGGAGAAGGACTTCCAAAGCAAGTAGCTGAGAAATTATAAGAAGAAGGAGGAGCAGGATCCTAGCCAAATGAAGAAAGCGACTTTACTCAGTAACGTAGGAAAGTGCAATACAAAAGCCACAAGACATGTTTAAGGCAGAAAAACAAGCAGCTTTTTTTCAAAATCCATAGAATCGAGCTAAATGCCAATGTAGTTGAGGAATTAAAAATGAAAAAAAAAGAAGTCAAAGAAGCAAGCTGTTGAAGAATTGGACGCTTTTCCTTGATAAGAATCCGAGCAAACAGATCCGCATTCAGAATCAGATTAAGTAGTTCTTGATGATTCAGATAGACAAGCTGAACTGAATGATGGAAAGAAAGCAGATGGGAATACCTTCTTACCTATACCTCGGGAACGTGGGTAACGTAGTCTCTATACTGGGTTCTTTCCCCTGTTCTCGGGGACGCTTAAATGCTATTTATTTACTTTACGTGCCTTGGAAAAGGGATTTTGAAAGAAATGAAAAAACAGAGTGCAATCGTCACCTCAATCTATAAGTGAGGCGCGAACAAGCTTGGAAACGTAATGGGAAAAGGTTGAGTAGTCCACTCAGTCAAGCCGTCTTTGTAAATAAAAGCAGGCGGGATTTTGAATGACAGTCCTGTATTCGGCGATTTAATCGAAAAAAGCCATAAGCGGAGGCAGCTAGGCAAGTGCGAGTGGATAGAAAGTTAGAGTTACAGTAGTTGGGTACGCGGCAAGATCAGAAAGAATCTCAGTTTCAGGTTATGGTTCAGAGCAGTGGTCGACGAAAGCTTCTCTTCCCAGTAGGCGGAAGTCCTCTGGTCTATTACTCGTTATTGTATTCTAGTTGCTTTCTATAAAGCCTTTGATTGACGTAAGAAAACGATTCCTTTTTTCTCCAACCAAGGCCTTTCCCTTTAGCCTTTTAATTTTAAGCTCAAATTCCCAAAGTCTCTAAGACAGGAAGAAACTGAGGGTCTCATCCCGGAGAGGCAGAAGATGAACTTGCTTAGCAGCCTTCTCGCTACGTACCCTTTGCTTTCTTCCTAACCATATGAAGTGAACCCTGAGAAAGCAAAGGGGGTATCTGATCCTATACCTCTAGGGTCGAGCCTTTCTATAACTATAAGGGACGTGCTCTTGTCATACCTCCCTTTCTGTTCTGACCGACCAATCGATCCGATCTATCGATGAATCTATCCGCCGTTTTTATCCTTAATGAAAGGCACGAAGTAACTCGACCCGCGGAAAAGGAAGGAAATGGGTCGACATAAGCTCCTTGGAGACTCGAGTCAAAAGTAGAGGGTAGGGGAGGACTTGGCCAGAATAAGCTTTCTCGAAGCACTAGTACTGGCTTAATAATGTCACTTTTGGAAAAGCCATTTTTTTCATGTTTGAAAATGCCTAATTCTTTGAAATTGAATTTCTGATTTGCCTTTAGTTTAGTATAGTTAAAGGGCGGGCGAATGGAATTGGCCAAAGCGAAGGAAGACTCAAAGTCTTTTTTTTCTTCGGCTGCGCCTTCCCCAGCGATTGGTTGGTTCTTCTTTGTTTGTTTTGTATTCAGATAATTTTTTTCTGGTGAACCTTTCAATGTTTCAAAAGAATCTTTCGACTGGAACGTCTGAACCAACAAGCTAAACTTCAAGGTATCGATCAATCGGCAAAGCTTGAGAAAAAAGCACTGTCCATTCATGCCAACCGAAAAAAAGACTATCCAAACACTCTCCCTTCTGGCGGGCGGTTTCAGCGAGATCTTCTTTTTCCGTTATCTCACGAACTGTAAAACTGAATAAGTATGATTGGGATTTATGTGAACTTTTTTCCTGTCTCGAAAGAAATTTGGTCCCGTACTTGACTTTTCTTTTTTTTACTTCTTTAAAAATTTAAAACTTTCTGTGAGTAATGCAATTATAGAATATAATAGAAAATCTAAGGAATGAGATGATCTCTCTTATAATCCAGTAAATTGTGGTACCCATACTGGTAAGAAACCCCCTACCGTGTATCGACGATCTAATAATGTGATCCGTTACCGCCCGCGGAAGGATCGAAGTCTTACGAACTAGTCTTTTCCTTTTTCAATAGAAATAGAATGGGCCCTTTTGAGAATTTTTGAATAGCGCTTTCCTCTGGAAATAGGGTAGTCAATTTTTTTTTGATTGGAAGGAGGTTTATGCCTCTTCCTTTGTCTTGACAGCAGTTGGGATAAGTGGGGCCGATCTCACTCGTTATTTTTTTCCGAAGCTCCTACGATCCCTCACATAGGACTGCAGTTGTCAAACTGACTTGCCTACCACATCTGCCTTTACTTACTTAGCAGAGCCCATAGCTCACTTCTTATGTAAGCTTCTTTAATTTAAAATAGAAGTACAAGGAAGGGTCTGTTCACATCGCAACTAATGGAAATAAAAACGACTACTTAGCCTAGATTAGTAGTTAAGTGATCTTTCTTCTTTCTTTTCTTTCTCGGGTTCGAGCTTTCTAAGCTCTCTGCTGTTGGGATACTCGGCAAGGATCTGACCACCTTCTTTATTGACTATCTTTAAGTCTTTTGAGTACTTGGGTATTATATTCCGCGCTGAGGATTTGTGCTTGTGTGCTAGGGTGAAGATTGCAGACCATCGTATTTGGTAGTCGACAATCGTTCGGACTTGGTCAAGGTTGTCACAGCACCTGTAGTAGGACATAGGACTGATTGCGATGCCCGCGAACCAATTTATGATGTCTCCATCGCTGACGTTCGTCAAGCAGGCCACGTGTATAGGCCACGGTCTTCTTCGGCTAATGAGACCCCGATCTCGAAGCCTTTTGACTAGCTTTTTGATAGGCGCTTCTATTTTTTTCTGTCTGGGTATGGGGAATTCGCTTCTGCTGGATCTCTCCCTGTGTCCCGTTCTTTCGCTCGCCGCCTTCTGAGCCACGAGACTGTCCTTTTGCGAGAACTTACTTCTACTTATGGCCGATCGGGAGACTGCTTCTTGAACGTGCGATGGGACCTTGCTCTGACCTGATCTATGCAAGAAGGAGATCTCTCTTGATCCTTGCCGTATGTGCTTAACGGTCTCCCATAGGATGCTCACTTGGGGACTTCTGACTCTAGCTGTTCTAAGACTATCTGCTAGTTGACCCGCGTCCAGTAGACTCTTTTTGTTCTTGATCCCCTTCGTCAGCTCTTTGCTCGGTATACTCCTACCTAGGTTCCTAAACTTGGAATGAATAACAGAGCGTAAGTTGCAAGCAGTTCTCTGGATACGGGACTTTACCCGGAGACGCTTCTCCAGCTCTCGCAAGAATTGTATGGGAGTCGGCTTCGGAGCGACTTCACGAATGACTATACCGAGGAATTCCACCTGACTTCGTCTAGCTCTTCTTCTTGCTCCCGCTGAGCCTAGGTAAAGGTTCAGGCCGTATTGTAAAAAGTGGGAGATCCTTTTTTCTATTTCTATGAGAAGCTCTACATCACCGCCGATTCCTAAGAGAAATTCGTCGGCATATCGCGCGTAAGCAATTTTGATTAAGTGATCTCTTTTTAAGGCTTCTGGCTTCCGGGTCATGACTTCTCCTTCTCCTTTGACTTTTCCTAGTACTTTCTCTGACCTGAGAACGACTCTTTCTGACTCGCCCAGCTCTATCAGCAGGCCCTTTCTTTTGCTTTTGTTTTCTTCTTTTATGTGCCAATTATTCTGAGAGCATTTTATACCATAGAATTTGTCTTTGGGGGTGAATCCGGGAGCTTCTATGAGTAAGGCAGCGATAAGTAGGCTCGAGGACTTGTTAAGGAAGACTGCAAGGTCGGACGCAGGTGTCAAGCCGGAGGTCTGGTCTCTGCTGACCCTTTGGGTGCTAGTAGGCTTTTTCTGCCAGGACGGAAGAAGGTAATGAAAGGCCGCTTTTCGTTGGATGCTTTTTTGCCTATCCAGACTGATGCTTCTATTCTCTTGGGTAGCCCTGCAGCTTTCTTTGACTTTTTCTTTCTTATAGTTTTCTTGTTCATCACTAGTAGTTTCTTTTAATAGAACGTATCTGATTCTCTGAGCAATGGTAATTTCGTACTTCTGTCGGATCCTCGCTATCTCCTGATCGAGCTTTTGTAAGTATATGTTTCCTGGTAGGGCCGATAGTAGTATACTTTGTGGGACGTATTGATTTCCCTTCTCACCTGTTTTGATTGCTCCGGCGTAAAAAATTTTCTGAATTGAGTAAAAGAACTTGGTATCGTCAATTTCTTCTTTTAAGATTGGTATGAGTCGATGTCGGTCGATGGTGTACTTCCTGATGTCGAATTCCAGAAACCAGCGAGAGGTTCCCCACTCTTCTTTGATCCGTCTTAGGGCCGAGTGGCAGCCTCGACCAGAGCGGAAGCCCGATGTGTCCGCAAACTTGGGATCGTAAAGAGATTCGGGTACCATTCTGATCGCCTCTTTCATGATCTTTTCCATAGGAAGAAGTACTGTGAGCGGTCTCAATTTCGACACTTTCTTTCTGTTTTTTCTTATTTAGTATAAAAGCAAAGCCTCTTTTTTGCTTGATATTTTTATTTTGCTTTTGCTAGAGAATTTCTTTGCCTGCCGTCTTTCAGTGACTTCACGCAGCTCAGTTTGCTGCTTATTGAGAATGGTCACTACCTCTCCCAGGACCTGAATGATTATCCCTGCTCAAAAGGTATACATTCATCCCTGAATGTCATCGAGTACTATTTACTTCCCCGCCATTCTTGTAACCGTCACCTGTAATCCGCGCAGGTGTGCCAGCACCCCCCTGACTAGACGAGAAAGACACTTTCAGAGACTTTTTTCCTTCCTTCGCCTGCTACTTTACTTTCCCGTATGAGCATTCGGTACATCTTTAAGTAAGAAGAGTGAAAAGATTACCACTCCTGAGGCTCGACTGACTAATCTTAGTGCTTTCGTCTGAGGGTTCGCCGCGGTTCATTGCTGTGCTTACACACTAGGCTACCCGTCTCCTCAAGCTTCACAGGACCACCTATCACTAGTCTTCGGACAGAGAGGTTTAGTGCACACAAGAGAAAAGGCCGGAGCCCGAAGGTTAAACCAACGAATGTCAGATGCAAAGCTCCGCACCTCATTAAGATCATATTGGCATACTCGCCTAAAAAAAATAGAGCAGACCCCATAGAAGACGAGAGTGAGGTAGAAAAAAGATTGATTTACCTTCTCACGAAGCAGTACGCGAACCTTAACGTTCATACAGCTCCCAGCCAGAAAAGAATGAGACTTCTTATAGAAAGAATGGAAGTGTGGATGAATCGAGATAAAAGAGAGAGAAATTGCTAACTCGAGCTATATCTAAGAAAAGATCTCAAAACGAAAAAAGGAATGAAGAGCAATAATTTACCCAAAAGGAAATGATCGAGACGAACTGAGACCCATAGAAAGGAAAAAAGTAGGCCTTAGATTTTTATTTGATGTCGATATCATTGAATACTATATAAAATAAGGGTCTAAACTAAGGGTCCCCGAGAAACCCGAAGAAGACGTCAACTTAGTCTGAGTCTCTCTGTTAGGGAAGGAAGAAGCCTTTCTTTGCTTTTCTTCTTGCTTTTAGAATTTCTAAGGAGATGTTTGTCTTTGTGTTGTCGATAGATTTTCCTGAATTGCTTTATATCAAGAAGTGGCCGATCAAGTAGGCTTTTGAGCCAAATCAAGAATACAGAATTTGAATGCTAGAGTTGTGGCATAGTTCAGTCAGAGAAGCATATAGAATTAGGAACGGTTAGCAGTAGGATTGCATTCTTTGACTAGTAGGCAATTCTCACAATATGAATTCTTAGCCTTTGCTTTGCTTTATAATCTTTATAATACAATACTTTTTTTATTTGATTTGAAAGTCGCCCCCGTCTTCCCGTACCTTCGTTCTGCTCCTGTGATTGATACGTGCTCCGTAAGAGCTTGCTTTCTTTCCACCTGAGCTTCTTTTTCGAGTAGAAGTCAAGCCGTGGTAGGACACCATCATAAGATAAGCGCAATCCCAAGAAAGGGCCCGAAAGCATAATTGTAAGATCTTCTGACCATCCTATCTTCATAAAGCAGATAGTTCTCGATCCTTTCTTTGATTTGCTTTTTTTTACGAGCCCGATAGTCAGTCTTATCTTATATTTTTATGTTCAGTTTTTAGGAAGTAGGAAAAAAAGATTATTTTCTTGCTCGAGTCCATCCCGAACGTAGTCTACCATCGTTAGTCTTAACTTTTGTTGAAGATTTTTATAAACTGGGTAACGAAAAGTCAAGATCGGTCGGTTGAAAGCCGGATCATGATTCTGGAGCACACTGGTTCGAGTTTAGCTCGTGACAAGACCGTGTTCATATGGATGGAAGGCTAGCCCTTTGATTCTGACTCCTAGGTTTGTTTTCGGGTAGTAGTTTTCTATCCAACTTATCGTGATTAAGCTGCTTCCTTTCTTGTCTTGCCTGCCCTTTTGGATGGGTTATTACTCTTTAATTTCATATATAAAGACTAGAGATTCTTTTTTAATGTCACGACTAAGCCGTCCTGGTCCCGAAAGGGCATACGTATTTGAAGAGTCAATGTGTGGGACCTTAAAAGATGTGAGAATACGCTTTTGTAACAGCTTACCAAACTTTGAATTAGCATTTTAAAGAGCGGAATACCGCAAGTCGTTATATATAAGAAAAGAGGCTTTCTAAGAGTAAAATAAAAGCAAGTCTTTTTCACGGAAGGCATTTTTTCTTACTTTACTTTGCTGCTTTGCCTGGGTAGCGGATGTCCTTCTCAAGCATAGATTCTGATGCAAGTTAATTAAGCTCCTATAGCGGAGCAGGCTAACCTTGTTCAATCCGCGATAAAAGTTGCTCTTAGGTGAGGTATACTCGTTTATCGGATGAAAGAGAAGAACTTCACAGGTACTTTTATATTATATTAAGAATCATGTGGCGTGGTGAAAGGGTTCTCGTCGGAGGGTTCAGGCCTTACCGGTCTTTCCCCAATTGTAGAAGAAGGGAGGTGTAGTTCGTAGTCACCTATCTCAATAAAGTAGAAGACCCATTGTGAATTAGTCAGAACCAATGAAGAACCACTTTAAGAGACATTCCCTACTACGATTGACATGCGGAAGAGGCTCTTAACTTAAATAAAGTCTATTTCCTACTTTTATTTTCTTTTAGTAAAGCGAATCGATTGCTTATTCACAGAGTAAGGCATGCATACTCCAGTCTTCTTTCAAGATCCTACGCTCAGAAAGAGTTCTTCCCATTCATATCATTTTTTTTTTTGAAAGCTTTACTAGACTAGTCTTGAACCAATACCAATCATGGAATCAAGAACCAGAGCTTATATGCTCAAAATCGAAGATAGCTACTTCAAGACAAAACTAAACAAAAGGGGGCTTACCAAGAGTGGAAGTAGGTCAGGAAATCCAGGTCCTTAAAGGTACCCAGTAAGATTGCTAAGCCTATGATAAGGAGGACTCAAAGAAAAGAATTCCGCGCTATGATCCGAAAGGATGGATAGACAATCCAATCTAACGTCCGCTTTTTCGTTCGTTACTCATAAAAGAAAAAAGGGATATAAGCCCTATAAGTAAGCAAACTTCTACGCGAAATAGAACGTCTGTCTCATACAAAGCGGATATGCTTGATGTACCAGCCAAGCCTAGTTTAGTTAACCAGCAAAACAAGAATGAGTTCTTGTTGGAAGAGAGCTTGCTCAGTAGGAGTTTATTCTACGGATTCGGCAGGAATATGTGATCAGCACGGTGCAATCTATCTCCCTTGCCTTGATCCGAAAATCTTCTCAATTAGCTTCGGGTACGGTATACCATAGTTTTCTTTACAAGTTTTTAAAAAGGCACTGGTATCTAAGTCCCTAGCTTGATGTTGTCTGTAAGCTCCAAGAGTAAGCAGAGCTACTACTAGTTATGACCATAATGGATTCAGTCTGTAATAGAAATTCAATATTTAATGGTCTTAGCTCAGCCTCTTCCTGCCTAAGAATGTGGAAGTGTCTAAGCCCATAAAGAAGTCCTTGCGTCCAACAAGTAAATTGGAAGGTAGTCGAAGACTATCCTAAGCCTAATAATTAAGTACCAGCCCAGTGGATTCTACTCATACAAAAGAAGGAAAAGGTTTGAAAAAAATCCCAATGTAGGCCTCATCAATCCGATCGGCCGAAAGAGACGAATCCCATAAAGACATCATTTAGTATATCACATTGGATACTGACTCCTGAGAAGACTATGCTCCCTTTTGAAATCAACCGTTTCACCCAAAAGACGGGCTCGTATCAAGGGATCTTCTTCTATCTCTCCGGAATGAACCCTTTAAATGCTTTTTTAATTTATGACATTTAAAGGTAGAATCATTCTCGCCCTCACCACCTTTCTCTCCATCAAAAGTATATTTGCTAAAGCTTCTTCCTCACCAACGTCTTTCTCATCTTTGATCGGAACCATCTCTCCTGCTGCTTTTTCTTTCTTTGATCCAAGTCTCCTCAGCCGCAGCTGACGTTCCAACTAAAGAAATAGGTATTTGATCTTATTTTTTTATATTATAATGACTCATCACTCTTGCCTTTGACCAAAACCTGTTAGTTGGATTGCTCGTTTGAGGAACGAAGTCCGAAGAGATTAGCCCTATGTAGAGTAGAAAAAGAAGCAGTTTTAAGTTATATCCAGACTTGATGAGGAGTAAGGAGTGGGAATGGGACAGGCCTTTACTTTAAGTAAGATGTGAAATAAAGAGAGAAGGATATGAATTCCAAACAACTGACGAGGGAGTTTCTTTCCGACCTAGCGCTTGCGCAGGGGATGTTTCCAATCCCGCTTCTTGGATCTGATCTATAGGCCGTGTGTACCTTTCTGCTTGCTAGGAATTTTTTTTTTTTTTTAGATCTAAAGTAAAGAGATAGTTCTAGGAGTCCACATGCTACATGAATCGAGAGAATAATCTCTAACCAAATAGATTGAGCAAAGATTTCGAATGATTGAGCACTGCTTAAAGACTTCGTAACGAGAGCACATCTACTAGTGAAGGCAAGCCAGCAAGCCTTAGTTAAACCCCATAACGTACCGAAAAAGCGAGAAAGAAAGAGCCAAAGTTCGGACTGACTTGAAAGATGCTTTTTTCCAATGTTGTCAGCATCCGCCTAACGTATAATATAATAAGAGCATGTGCTTTCTAATTCTTATACTTTGCTTTGACTTCGGTTGTTGCCCCCTTGTTCACGTGCTTATGTAGGAGTTTATTAAGAGCAGGAATTCTCCAATGTTTTATGTCATTAAAATACCTTGAAGATTGGCTTAAGTTCGCCCTTACAGCTCCTTACTTTGGTAGGGCTTTATAAAATTTAAAGAGGGAAGTCTTGGGTGGATAAGAAGAGAAGGCATCTTCATATAGTCATTCTTTCCCCTGCACCTACTTAGTCTTAGTACGAGGCCGATCTCTCTTCGGAGGAAAGAAGTCGTAGCCGTGCAGATTGATTGACGAATTTATAAAGGGGTTCGGGTCGCCCCAAGCTTGCAGCATACGGGGGTTGAAAGCAAGTAGTTCATTGTGGTTGGTTCTTTCAATCTATGTTCGAATATAATAAAATTGAATGCATTTTAAGCAATCTCTGAAATAGTATATGGCCCGGGGAATGTCTCTCTTTATATGACATACCATGACTGTCCCGGGATATCAGAATGTAGTTTAGGCTGCACTTGGCTAGATGGTAGATTAGTTGGTCGGAACCGCTCTTTTCTATTTCTAGCAAGTGAGCGAACCCATTTTCTTCTTTTATTATTTTTGATAGACAACTAGACCACAAATTCTAAGCCCAAGGATCGCTATTAGAAATGCAGTTTAATAATCCAATTCAATTTATAGTCGGCGCGAAGTCTCATTCTGATTCTAAACGAGGGCACCTCATATTATACAAGCCTGAAATTCCCTTCTTCTTAGCTTAGAAAGAAAGAATAGGATTGAGATTTCTTTCTTTTGCGATTGTGAGGAAAAGTCTTGATAGAAGCCGGGTATAGGAAAGGAGACCGCCTGTAGTTCATCCTAAGCATGAAATAGTCACATGATCCCTATAAATGAAAGCTTTTCCATGAAAAAAGAGTCTAGCCAAGCAAGAGCAGAGCGAGGGAGTCGCGTACCATAGAGCTGTAGAAGATCAAGACGAGTTTAAAGAGTCTAGTTTAGCAGGAATCTTATTCCCTTCCTGTGAGAGAGCAGCGTAAGCCACATTCCCTGAGCAGTAGGAAATTCATAAAACCTCTTTAATCTTAATCAAAGCACAGGTCTAACTATGCAGCTGGACTGGGACCTTGAACGGGCCTTGCTTAGAGGTGGAGAAGAAAGGTAGTGAAAGTAGTCTCATAAATGAACTTACCCCCGTTCAACGAGAGATAGAAGAAAGCCAAGCTAGAGTTGCGGAAGAATTAGAAATGGAAGGAAAGGATGCTCGCTCGTAGTCTTGCATTTTCACCTTTCTCTGCAAGTTGGCTCCCTTTAGAATTGGGACGAGATACTCCTGCTCTTATGCCCTCTTAATAGCAAAAGAGAGGGTTGTCTTCTAACTCTATACTAGTCTGCTAACTCATTGATGCAACTTCCACCATCTCGTGCATTCAATTCCAGAAAGAAAGGTCTGATTAGAGAAAGATATAAAGAACGGGTTTCAACTCCACTACAAGGGGATTGGTAGCTCTCTACTTCCTTATTTTTCTTTTCATCCTCGGATTCTTTCTATAGTATTACTTTACTTTTTAGGTATTGATCTGTTTTCCACTCTATCTCGTTCAAGTGAATCATCGAACTTCAAGTAAGATCACAGCTGAGTCTTAGCACTTCTTCAATTGACTAAGATATCTATTCTCACTTCGCGTCTACTCTTTTCTTTTAACTTTTTAAATTAAGAGAGCATCCTAGAGCGGATCAGATTCCCAGCTTGAATAAAGCAAGAACTAAAGGGCAACAGCTACTATTGAGATCCAATTCCGGGATCCATTCGACAATGAAACTCTATGTTACAATGCAATAATTTTATTTTAGTCCTTTCTCTTTACGTGATAGAATTTCGATAGTCACTTAGTCCCGTACCCTATATATAATATAGGTTGAGTAAATGAAATGGTCTCCTGCTTTTGATGTCGGAAGACGACTTTTGATGTAAGACGCTGATTCATTCGGAGGCCTCTGGTTCAGGAGCAGGTGAGAGCCCTGTAGGAAGGGGTTTTCCTGGTCATTCTGATACCGGTGGAAACTCGGTTGGATCTTCCGAAGCGGACATAAATCAACCAGAGCCTGCTGCTCCTGAGGTTGATCAGCCAGGTCTAGGAGGCCCTCATTCATGTTCATGAGGATCACAATCACTTGATGCCCGCTCAAGAGCGGATAGAAGAATTGGGTCCTCGCCTGTTACTAGAAAATGCCCTGTAGGTTTCTATTCTTCACCATCAGCGGAATTAGAGAAAGAGCACCAAATTTTTCCAGTACTTTCAGCTACAGTTGAAACTGTTAAGGAATATGAAAGAACAGGTTTTGAAATACTCGCTTAAACCTTTTCATCTTCAGTCACTTCAATCTTTCTAGTTATAGTAGCTGGTAAGCTAAGGCCCGCAACCAAAGAAGAGAAAAGGCCATGTACATGATCCGAAAAGTGCAGTTGTTCTTCTTTCTTTTCTTTTCTCCCTCTATAAAGTCCTTCTTTCAGTTGAATGTTTACAATATTTGAACTCTCCCTATCTGAAGCCACCTTAAAAGCTGATTCGAGAACTGTAAAATCAGTCAAGCAGGTTAGTCAAGTACTCCCTTTTTCTATCTAAGTCATAAAGCAAAGAGCGTAGCGAGAAATCTGTGCAAGAAGTGACTTCCTTACCTTAAGAACTTCTGATCTGTCTATTCAAATGAAAAGAGAGGAGGAAGAGTGTGAAATGAAACCTTGATCTTCTTATACGATAAGATAGCACCACAAGTAATTCAACTTCCTTCCTGCTTAAGGCACTAGCTTTGCCAAACCTTGTTACATGTATGTGGCTTTTCCGCTTTGGCTTCTCATATCGGCCTTGTCCTCTTCTATTCCTGTAGTAAGTGGAAGACTAATTGAATTATAAATTTGTAATTATTCTTCCTCACAGCTTGCATGGAATGCTTCTGATTCAAGAATTCCTTCGGGCATTCACTGAACTAGTTTTTCCGGCCCCCCCCTGGGGAATGGGGCTTAGAAACCTTGACTTTTCCATCGCAAATCGCACTACTGGCTCTCTCTCTTGAGACTCTGGCGGGCATTGATCAGCTTGTGGGCCTACCGCGGATGGTGAACCGGATCGAAGCGTATATAAAATTGAGCTTCAAGATAGAAAGAGTTCGAAATCAGATAGGGCAGATCGGCTATAACGTCCGGCATAGTGGGAAAGGGTGCCTTTGGCTCAGTCCTGCCAGCAGTAGTTCTTTCCATGCTATTACTATTGGACAGAGCGCTAACCGAGTCTGAGTCTTGTACCTCAACCTTATATTCTAGTCGAGTGAGCTCGCTTACTCTGATCCTACTGCGTAGGCGTCGTCTAATAGGCTAGAGTACTATATTATCATCATCAAGAGAAGGTGTATGCGCTAACACTATATGGCTGATGAAGGTTTAGGCTCGGACATTACTTTTTGGATACGCTGACCAATAGTAAAACGGAACTAAAACAGCAAGAGAGAGTACAGTAGAGTAAGAAAACGATATAGTAGCTACTTACAATAAAAGAATCAAAGAATCTTTGAACAAAGAACAACTGGCGTTTCGGCACTAAACTTTAGCTCCAATCACTTAATAAAGGATTCAACTATTACCATTACCATTACCTGAAAGAGGGAAGGGGTTTACCAAAAGACCTGCTACCTTACCTTAGTATAATTAAGGGCAGTCAAAAGCCGGTGCCAATTCATGTTGCGCGTGCCCCGATACCTAAAGCTATTTCGTAGTCAGCGACTCTTAGAAAAAAAAGGAAAGAAGGAAGAATCGGCTAAGAAACCTCATGCACTCTACTACATCTAATGAAGAATTATCACACGAGATATCGAATCATAAAAGAGAGAGGGTTAAAGACCGGAGTGGCGCCTTACATTACATTGTTTAAGTTTAAAAAAAAAGCAGCGATTGCCTAGCTTTTCCTCCTTTTTCTTGCTTGGGTATTCGAGAAGGCAGATTCTACAAGATAGCTAGCCCAGCATATGAATATGAGTCAAATAAGAAAAAGAACTTTCGACGGAGCAGCTTCCACTTAGACCCGGACTGACGCACCAAACAAGGGTAGAGTAAGACTGGGATCATGGATAATATTTTTCATTATGATTTGAGCATTCATAGTCAAAAAAGATCTTACATAACCTAATGCCGTAAGACACCAGGTTTAAATGGATTTAGGATTTGAAATGCAATCGTATCGCTTGAGGCTTAAAGATGGGAAGACAAGCTTACTCCCTATGCCAAGACGCGAACTGGCTCTTTCGTAAGGTTCCGGACTAAGAAGCAGGCTCTTAACGGGCGATGTTCTCGCTCTTCAAGCTTCCGCTATGCTCGGGGGTAGGCGGTCACTAAAGCGCCGCCAGTAGATTCTTGGGCTATCTTGCAGCTTCACTTTCCGCCTATTCTCTAGCTTATAGGAAAGGGCCTTGTTAGATTAAGTAGTGAGATGATCTCCTACTCAGTTAGACTTGTACTTGTCGTCCTCTTTTTTTCCCACGAGCACTGCCTTCCTTGCTTTGACTTTACTATCTATTCCAATATCTATAGTTAACTTAATAAAATGGGTCTTCCCCTATGAAGCAAGCCCGTGATTGGGTGAATTCGACTTCCTAAAGGCCTAAGTAGGGACAACGGATGAGTTTCCTAGATTACTGGGAGAAGGTCTTCCTTAACTGTCTTAACGCCGTTCCACTCACACCGGATATACTTCTGTGGTAACGATTATATCATTCTTATAAACCTATTAGACCGGGGGGCTATAGAATGAAGTTACAGAAAATAGATTGTAAACATCATGTAATGTGTAAAGGGCATATAAACCAGATAAAGGAGAAAGCCGCCTATGTCTAGAGTCTTTATGCTTAGGATAAGAATTCGAGTTTCTCCTTCTTGAAATTCTATGGTAAGTAAGACGGGATCTAATGTAATAAGGTGTTCTAGCAAATAACTCTAACAGCCTACTCTGCTACACAAGTTCCACTCGTCCATCAAATATATATTCTAAGGCTTACCGGTTACTTGGGATTAGATGGTGCGTTCTTATACTCTTGGAATAGGACTGAACATAGAAGATAGATCGTTGGGATTATGTCCTTAGCACACAAGAAATAGACTTACTAGCATTCCCGTACTACTACTTTATTTAGTCCATTCCACAAGATAGCATCGGGACGAGGCCCTGCTCTATAAGTAGCAACTTAGTCTGAATTTAAAGCGGATTAGAACAATTCCAATCTAATTCAATTAGACGTTTGTGACGATTATCCCTGATTAGCTCCATCAACGGTTTACTTAGCTTCTTCAACAAGAATCAACTTATAAAGCATAGACCCCATCTAAAGTTTCTCTTTTCACAGTCAAACCTTCCTCAGAATGGTGTTTCAGTTTTTTTTCTTTCGTCTAAGCTTCGAAGAAAACACCATTAGTAATTAATTAGTAAGAAGAAGCAGCTGATAGAGATGCCATAGCACGTTATTCTAATGAGCTAACCTTTGCGAAAGTCAATTACATCGATCTGGATTATACTTTTACAAACCCTAAGTCTCACTACGTAGTAGAGCTTTTTTAGTAATATCTCCTTTCCTTGGTTGAGTTACCTGCTTGCCCTTAAACCTCTCTGAAGTATCTACTGCACCGAAGGGAAGGGTGTGAAAAAGGCTAAAGCCCCTTGTTACTGCATTCAGGTATTCACACATTCTCACTCAGTGGCAAGAGTGAGTAGCTAGCATAAGTGATTTCATTAACTCATTCGTGGGATATTAGTAAAGCTCCGCCATTAGGGGAGTTTTAACCTGTGCTATCAATAAGATCTCCAATCTGTTTTCGGGAAAAGCGATCTAGCTATATTCTCAAGCCATCCGCAACGGTCTTAGTCCTTCCAGTTTAGCACTTCCGGACGGGGTGGTTATGAGGGAAAAAAGGGTCATTCCCGGTTAAAGCATTGATTCCAAGCCTTTTCTCGAGCGGCTGCTTCAAAAAAAAATCCTGTTAGGGTAATGAAAAAGTCTGTAGTCGACTGGAGATTTCCCTATAGAAGTAAGTCTAGCGAAGTTACCTCCGGATCCGGATTTCAATTCTTTTTTAGTTCATAACAGCTTTCAATAGAAAGCCATCCCCAGTGAGAATGAGATTAGCTCCTCTCTCTTGTTCAACCTTGTTGGAACATCTGGTTGTCTCAATTGTCGGATGATGCTACGCGGGGTCGATGCTTGCTTGCATACGCGCAAAGCTGCTATGCGTCGGATATGTTTTCTTATCGAGAAGGTTACTTTTTTTAGTTCACTTTGATAAATTTCTATTAGGTAGTATGTATGCAACTAATCATCTGCAGCCTCCTAGTTGCTTGAAGTAAGAATCTTGTCTGTCTTGTCTTCTGTACTTTATTGCCTTCCCTTGTTGAGTGCTCAGCTACAAGAATAGGCTCCTTCAGGTAAGTCCTTTTTTGAAAGGCTAAGAAAGTAGACTTAGTTAGGCGAGAATTCGCTTAAGATTGACAGATTGGCTTAGGGGAATTAGGAGTAGAGATGGGTACCATGGAAGAGGCGGGTTATCCCTGAAAGGTATTCCTGGATTAGGAATAGAGACTAGAAGCTGACAGCAAGCTCTTAGTCTTAGCTTCTTCTTCCTTTCTTTTATGAAGACAGGTCAAGAGCCCATACTTGGAGCACGAATTCGTGGATTGCCAACCTCTAGAAAGGGCCTTTTTCTCAAAGGATTCCTAATAGAATTTCGTTGATACTTATTAATTTTGAGACTGCTATAATAGCAATGAAGCTTACTCGACCAATTTACAACTTCGAAAGAAGGAGGGCGGAGATCCTTCTTTAAATCATTCCAAAGTCGAAGGGTCACAGCCATAGGCACCGAAGTAAGGTATGAAATGAAGGACT
This sequence comes from Silene undulata, assembly GCA_036897945.1. NCBI lineage: Eukaryota > Viridiplantae > Streptophyta > Magnoliopsida > Caryophyllales > Caryophyllaceae > Silene > Silene undulata. The sequence goes on along the minus strand of JAYMSE010000017.1, from coordinate 40,051 downwards.
TCACTCGCTTCGGGCTCAAGCTTAGGTAGAAGAGTCTACTAGTCTATCAATGGAAATTCGATCATCTGCCTACGATTGATTGGACACTTATTCAATGGCTTTACCTACAGAATGGCATTCCGGGGCGTCTTGCTTAGATCGCATTTGATTTACCTTACTCCTGAATAGTGAAAGATTGAGCCTCCTTCGGACCAACCTCTTCTAAAAAATTATAGGTAAAGGGCTCTAACTGGGGGTCAAATTTCCTGCAAACTTACTTTGTTATTTGTTGCAGCCTGGTTATTTCAATCAAGATATGACTAATTGCCCCGATGCTGGTGCTATCCTTTACTGGAGCACCCGTACATTATACATAATATGAAGTGAGAGATCGAAGTGTGCCCAAATAATGAAAAGCGAAACTAAGTCATTCACTACTTTAACCGTCCTTCTACTTTCTGTGAGATCATTTACGATAATATTGACTTGAAGGGAAGTCTATCTATAAGATCAAGTATAGGGGAGAAGCAGAGGACGAATCATCAACAAAGAATTGATCCTCTATGACCCCCCTTAATGGGATTCGACTGACAAAGAAAAGGAAAATCCTTCTTACGCTAAATCCCCGGCACAAAGGGAAGTTTCCGATTGTTTAAAGGAAGAAATGCGATTGAATTGCGTCTTAATCATCTGATGAAGGGACTTCGAAGAAGAATTCAAATAGTAACGTAGTAGATAAGAAGGCTTCAGACTCGTAGTAAGAGTCGTCCGTTCATGGCATGACAAAGAGGAGATCGAAAGCCATGTGCTGGCCAATCAAAGCTGCCTTATAGATAAGCTCTATTCAAGACTGCATGCGAGAGATTGACTCATGTCCAAGGAAGAATTGCATAAAAGAAGGATGCCATGCCCACGCCCTTGCTACAAAGACTTCACTAGCTCTTCGAACATACGCCCAACGACTGGGACCAATCCTTTGGTGGGTGAAGTTGCCCTCATGAGATATTTATTTATTAGTAGTTATATCAAAGAAAGAGTCTATCTATCCCACGCCTTACTAAAGCAGCGTATAGAAGCAAATTCTCATAAAAAGAAAGAACTCAAAGAAGTGGATCCATTTATTCGCCGCACCTATACGCGGCACTTCTCTTTCTTAGGAAGAACTCTTTCTTTTGGTAGTCCTTGGGTTGGCCACTTACTTTATTTCTTCGGAGGGAAGCCCTTTCTTCTTTTCTTTTGAGGAACTCTATTATATTTTAGCTTTTTAGCTTTCTTTGCCCTTTTCATTTGAGTGGTGGACATTAGACAGTTTAGTTTGATAATGCCCTCTAGTCTAGCTATGATGATTAATCACCTCCGTATCACCTAGATAAAAAAGTGCTAACTATACTATAAATAAATTAATTTACTAATAAAACCAAAGCCGCTGAATGACGAAAAATCTCGGGTTTAACCTCTTAAAATTTCTAATCACGCTCGTGTACGAACAACCTGAAAACTCAAGAACCATGGGAATACGCAATTATTTATGACTCCCCCTCCATCTCACTAACGCTCGAGCACTTTAAAGCCCAAAGCGCGGACCCTAAAAAAGCAAACTGCCCTTTGGGGACGAAAAGACTCTCAATGAGTATAAATTGCATGAAGATAGACAAAAGCAAAGACAAGAAGCGCTGATAAAGCTTTTTCGATAGCAAGCAGATGCTACACTCGTCTAATATCATGAATTCCCTGCTCCTTCCTTACGTTGTCATCCTCGAACGTTCTGGCAATGCCCCGAAGTGACGAGAGTCCACCTCCTCCTGGAGGCCGGTACGGCGATTGGGATGTCTTGGATTAGAAGTACATAAGGAGACACTGAAATTGCTGAAGATCAGATTTGTGTTAAGCATCTAGGCTTCTCTCTTTGTTTTTGATGAAATTCATTTTAATTATTATATACGTATATAAGATTGAGAGTTTTAAACTTATATTATAGGCTTAGTTAATATGCATTCCTTACCCCGATTCCCGCATTCTAAAGAAAGGACTACTAGGTGAAATAGGTACCGGAACAGCTATCTAGAGCGAAATATAACAATACAAGAGTGGAGAGATTGTTCACAAAAGACAAAGGATAAAATAGTTAGAACTTCTCTGTAGTGTAAAGGGCAGGGACTTTTTTCACTTCTTGAGGGAGCTTCATCAGCAAGGGATAATAGGGGAAAGGGGAAGTAAAGCTTGTTCAAAGGGAGTCCTCGCGAAAAGCCACAAATGATTGATTATTAAGGGAAAGGGGTCCGTTATAAAGACTTCTAATTCTTATCTTCTTATTGTTTTGACAGATCCACGGAAAAAGAAGTCAATCTCTCCTAACCTAAACTCTAAGACAAGCCCCTAACTCCTAACTAGAAAGAAGTTCAAGCCCCTATTCAGATTGGATTAAGAAATGTTAGCCTTTCTCGCCTTTCTAATAATTAAAACGCAATCGCTCCAAGAAGCACTTATTTATACTAAACGTACACTGAGAAAGAACTTAGATAAAGACATCAGTAGCATTTATTAAACATGCGTTTAAAGTTTATTACAAGCAAGACCCGACAACGTAGTATGAAGACTCGCATAAAAAGCAATCCTTTTTCTTTCGTGAACTCGTGTCCTAAAGTAAAGAAAGACCCGGACCTCTCAATACCAATACCAAGGGCTTTTCTGTGCCTATAGCCTCGGCGGATACTCTCTTTTTGGTAAAGCAGCAAGCAAAGCTTACAGCCGTGAGAGAGACTATATATATATATATACTCCCATTATAGGAGGAGAAGATTAAACATTACAGATGCACTGGTGAGTGAAACCCTTGACTACTTTACAACTGAAAAGCGCCCCCTACTTTGAAATACCGAATTAACTTTCTCGAAGAAATGAAGTTCTTTGTTTTACGGGGAGTAGTGCCCCGTTGACTTAGAAAAGAAAGCTATTCAAGATAGGAGAGGTACAACTCCTCTACTAAATTATATATAAATGTATAAGTAAGATGGAATTGGTTGGACAGGAATGAGAGGTCTGTCTACTTTGTTTTGTTCTAATTATATCTTGATCTTTCTTGTTAACCCTTCACTTTGTCAAAAAGAAGAAGAGTTAACCAAAGGTGAATTATCAAACCGAAGCCAGTTGCTACGAGAAACCGCGCATTGGAGAAAGCAAAGGGAAGAGTGTCCCACTCGATGGTCAAAGCGAATAAATTATCTATTCTAGAATCCCTATCTAAAGAGCGAAACAAAACAAGAAGTCGTTGTATATAATAATGATGTAGATCACAAACGGCGCAGATTCTGCTTTCTAAGGTATTACGGACAGGGGTTAAACTAAGTAGTAGTAGTAGTCACTGTTCCACTAGAGACTTACTGAACAAGGTACCAAAAGGTGCTAGCTTACAAACAAAGGATCTCACCCCCTATATAGAGATTTTACTGAAAAAGGAAAGACTTACTGGCAAAAATGATACAATAGTAGTGGCTTGATTAGTGAATGCTTCCGAGTATTTGGCTTTACGCATGCACGGACTTAATGGGATGAGACAGGCGCCCTTGCTGAAGAGTTCATAGTCCCGAAAAGCTATGCATTAATCAAAGGGATTCCTATGCTTGAAGTGCAACATTAGCACAGGTTGATTTAAAAGAAGAGGCTTCTTTTTCAATACGGTCATTTGATGAGGGATATTTTGAATTTCTCCAAGTACTGGGGCAGGAAAAAAGTGAACTTGCTAGCGGGCAAGCAAGCACGAAAGACATTCCAAATGATCAATCCACTGCCTTATAAGTTAAGCAGAGGCGCTACTTCCACACATTCTCTAAGAAAAGCTTCCTCTCTAGTAAATAGGGGCCGACCTTTCTATATCCATGATAGAGCGTCTTACTTCGGTTATTCGCCCGTGTAACAAGACGAAGACCTCTTCCCATCTATAGCCAGCCGTGTATGCGATCTACTTCAATTAAAATCAATCAGCAGTTGTAACAACCAGACCTCCTTCCCCAACCTTTTGAGGGGGGTATAAGGAGGAGTCTTAGCATAGAGAAGTTTTTACTGACCAACCCCAGATCAACAAGATGAAGACAGGTACGTAGTAGATCTACCAGCGCAAAGAACTCTTTTCGTTATACTTTGAGTCCGAGGACGAAGACTCGTTGAAGAAAGATTCCGACGAGTCTACTCCAGGCCAGACCTAGAGCCCCATGCCAGACTCAAAGAATGGGAATATTTACGCAAGCCATGCCATATCTTATGTGCCTTTGGTCTTTATCTTACCTACCGGTGGGGATTGATTGGAACGAAAGCCCTTACTTAGATAGAGGAAAAAATAGAACCTTTATTTTAGATACTGGCGAAGCTATTTCCAAAGATAACCTTAATTATCTAGCCGCTCTAGTTGACAACAATGGCAACCTATTTTAAAAAAAGGCTTCCCACCCCTCCCGTTAGGTAGGCAGGGCAGTTACCTCCTCAGATAATTAAGGAAAGGATATCCACGTATTTCCCATTCTATAGCGCTATAACGCTCGTCACTTTTGTATCGTATCGGGGTTAGCAAATGCCCTCGAGACTCGGTATAGGAATAAAATTTATGGAATGAAAAGCATATGCAATGCATGCAGCAAGCAAGAGGTTCGGATACGGCAAAAGCCCTCTGATTCTAGTGGGAAGCCAGAGGGGAATGGCCCTGCGCCTACTAGGAGGAATCATTCCTTTATACAAGAGTAAGTGAGGTACGGGGATGTTAAGCGGTGTTGCCTCCAGACGCTCGTTGGATTTTATATCCTGGAGAGAACAAAATGTAGCTTGTGACACATTCACATTAGTGGGAAAGCCGCCTTTCTCGAGCTTCTCCATCAATAAGGTAGGCCCTACAGAAGGCTGTGCCCCTTTAATGTGAGAAGGGGGGGAAGTGGGGCGTTGCTAGGATCGTCAACCAGACTTTTCCTCTGTCTTTTCTTTATCGCAAACGGCAGGTGCGCTCCTTTCTTTTGTGAATGTAAAGCTCGATTCAATATCTTTCATGGTGACCTACGGGGCCTTCTTCCTTGCTTTCTTATAGCGCTACCTCAATGATTGGGGCTATAACATTGATTTAAATTCGCGATGTATGTGATGTCCAATTTTATTCTAAAATACGATAGCAACAAAAAGTTTCATAAAAAACAAAAGGAGACTCTCTTGCTTTGAGATTCTCCGTGTACTCCCCTTTCCCTTTACCCCTTCTTCTTGCAATGCTAGCACAATAGCAATGCCTGCTTGCATGGAGATGAGGAAAACCACAATAAATATACCCGGAGCTCGGTTTGTAAATGTTCAAAAGAAAGGATCGAACTAAGTCAGACAAACAAAGATAGAGAATGCAGAACCCTGGCCCTGCTCATTACGAGTTCCATAAAATGGATTAAGTTATGTTATTATATGAGAGGGCTTCTCCAATTGTTTTTGCACCAGTATTAGATTCCACTCTATACGAAGTCTCTAGTAAGAGTCAGTCTAAAGGTAACCCTTTTCTGATTCGATCAGCCCTATTTATTGGCTTGCTTGACTTGACTTATAGGCATAGGATAGACTCACGTGCGAAAAAGAGAGTAGGTACCCGGTTTAGCACAAACTAAAGGTTGGCCATTCTTTCTCTGCCTAAATTAAATTTCTTAGGAGTTCTGAATAGACTGAGCATTCTATACAATGCGCTTCAATGTGTTAAGGATCTAGGTTCACGATGAATCAGGGAAGAACGGACGAAAGCATCGAAAGTTGTTCAATGCAGCAGCTGCACCTGCGTTTAAAAAAAAGAGAGTGGAACCTTTAGTATTGTTTTACCCTCTTCCCTCTACGCATAGAATCAGAGTAAGTTGTCCACTTAGTTTTAGCCAACCTATGCCCTCTTAATACATATCCATAAGAGCTGAGCTCCTCAATTGACTCGTTCCAGGAAGTTAAGGCTGGCTCGACCTCGACATAGGAAGCGTTAGGCGTCTCACAAGAACTAGCTTACTTTACTTCTGCATCCCGAGGGGTCTTTGCTCCTTTATATTCTTCTTCGTTCTCCTTTACTTGTACTTGACAAATCCTAAAAAAGATGCGATCCTTCTTTCGCACCTTGGTGGCACTTCCTCGCTTTCAAAGCCCCGGACTTTCTTAATGCTAAGAGTTCAGCGGCGGGTGAAAAGTTTTTTCCATTACTATTATGTTTATTAGAAAAAGGCTTCTTTGTATTGGGAATCTCGGGGATCGCATCTTTTTTCTTTATCTTATATAGGAGAATGAATGGGAGCTACTCCCCTCTTATCTAGAGAGAGCCTTGTTAGAGCACTTGATACGGTCCGAGTCCTACTGCTGCTAGCGCCGAAAGCGACTTCTTCTTATACGCTATTTCAAGACAAGATTCCCCTACAGTATTCTAGTAAAGTAGGGCAGTTAGAAAAGAACTTTCACGATGGGACAGGCTAGTCCTTCTTACAATCTTTCTTTATGCACGGTTGGCAAGGACCGACCATTCCTCCCGCTCGCGAGAGAAAACTCCATTCATTTCGGGAGGACGCTAAAACAAGGCTTTAAAAGCCGGGACGGAGCTTCATCAGATAGATCATATGGCTATTCTTCCGCTTGTTGATCGAGCCTGTAAACAAAAGACACTCCCCTATCCGGCACCCCGTCTTCATTCCAACTATTTATATTATATGGAAGGCTGGTTCCAAAAGAAAAATAAAATATACGCTTATATACTTCTAAAAGGGATACTCTTCTTCACTTCAGCACCCGTTAAAACTTCATCCAGAAGCTCCTATCCTCACCTCGACATCCTATTGGTATGACTCTTACTCAAAGGAGTTTGCTTTTATTGTTCGCCAACAAACTCACTTCACGCTTTCGTCCGCCCCTTACGGACCCGGGACTATCATACGTATACCCTCTAATTAAAGGAAGATTCGCCCTAAAACTTAAAGTGTGTCTACACACAACATACCCCTCTCCTATCAAGCAACCCCGGAGTATGTCTACGCGCTAACTCTTTTTATATGTCCTTGAGCAAGTAGCCGATGTACTTAACTAACTGGGGGGAGGTCTCTGGGAAAGCCAAAAGCAGGGGTTTACGCAACTTTTCCTTTTGCCTGTTATGAGTATTAGGGGAGCAACCTTTCTTCCCGTGTTCAGGCTTAGCGTATAAACCCCCTCTCCTTTTCTTCATACTTCAGACGAGCTATTTAAACCTTTTAGTCGAGTCTTTTTAACCCTGCTTTATATACGAGCACTTTATACCTCTCCTTGGAAGTCGAGTCATCTTATCTCTCAGTCAAGCTTCTTCCAAACCCGCCCATGTCCAGAGATTAAAGCTGTTCATATTCTCCTTCTCCGAGTACCCCCATCTCGGTCGAAAAGAGACTGCTATTTAAGGTTCGCCTTGGTCCAGTTGTTCCGGAAAGAAAGCAAGTGCTGCGCTTTGGTCACAAGCTGTACCACTGAGTTTTGCCTTATTCTATTCTACGAAAGGCTGGTAAGAGCATCAAGGAATCTCCCACCTTCTTTCAGACCGTCGTCCTGTTGCTACTCCAGATAAAATCTCGGAAAATTACGATGCCGCGCCCAACCAAGAAAACGAAGAACTCTCGAGGGCTCCCGTGGTCTCTCTTGATCTCACTAGCGCTATATCTTTATAAAAAGGAGTCCCCTCTAGGTATAAGGACCTGCTGGTATTGAGCTTGCATGTGAAGCTCTTCTCGTACCGGCGGCCCTTCGTCTCAGCTTGTCATCAGATTCTTGGTATTAAAGTTAAATCAATCTCAAATCTAGTTTCACGAACGAAGCTACATGATAATTATAGAGAAGAAGGTGACTTTTACCGAACATTACAATAAACAAGCTCTTTATAACAAGAATAGATTCGCGTGGCAATTTCTCTTATCCCCGCCCCTAGACCCAGACCTGTAGAGCTTTCTCTCTTTCTTGATGAGATGTGAGGCGCAGTTGTAGAAAGAGGAGGTGTAAACAAAGAAAGTAGTGGTACCATATGGTATAAGGTAGAATCTTGCTCGAGAAGTCTTCTTGTTGTAGTTAAGGCGATAAGTCTCGCCTCCAAGATAAAGATGTGGTTTACTCAGGCATAAATCATTGTAAAAACATGAGTGAGAGATTCCTTCTTATGGTATCGCGCTTGTTGGCACAACTGGTATTATAATATTTCCAAGGCGAAAAGGCAGGACTTTATATATATAAGTATATAAGAATACAAGCAGTTTACTAACTTAACTACCTTGTCGCTGTCTATGCATTTCCTTAGGTCAAGTAGACTAGGAGAGGTTTTTTTAACGTCTCGACCAATAAGAGGAGAGTAAGTAACAGGGCGGCTGGCTAGTATAGGATGCTTAACCATTACAAATACGGAGTGGTTCGCACATTAAGCAAGCGTATTAGAAAGTACTTTTCTTTCTCTTCTATTTCAGGTGGTTTATTGAAACCCGTCTCGGCCAGATCCATCGGCTGTGCTAGAAGTTGATACGCGGTTTAAAAGCGAAAGGCGTGAGTGAAGGGTCGGACGTAAGTGCACCGCACCGTCTTAAGGGGGATCCAGCTCCCTGGTCAAGCCAGTCAAATCTATAGTCTTCCTGTTTCGTACTCTTGGTCTTGTCAAATCTTGACTTTCAAGCAAGTCGGAGCGGAATCGGCGATTTAGACGACATCAAAGCTTTTTCGGCGGAAACCCTATATAAAGCAAGAAAAGAATGTTATAAGAGAAGCAGAGATTAATCTTTGTGTTGTGTAAGAAATTAAAAGTAGTCCTATAATATAGGTTCAGACTAAAAAGGCTGTGATACCATGCCAGAAGTAAGAAAAAAGGGGCAGACTGCTCGTTCTCTCTCCTACTACGTTGGTTGAACTCTCTAGAAATGGATCAACCCCTATATTGGGCGGTAACTAAAGCTACCTTTCTGACCCTCTTGATAATAGGGAATCCTTTATTCTATACTGCCTTACCAAAACAAGATAAACTTCTTTTCCCCCTCATTAAAATTATGAAGAGAGGGGTACTTCTAGACAAGATTAAGTAGCGACGCGACCTATTATATATAATTACACAAGGTGAGGTCGAACCACAAACCAACATTACATTAGTAGCTTTTTCTCTTCTTCAAAAAGAAGTCACAGCCGAGGCCGAATACGGGAGGGACTTAAGCTCTTTTTTCTTTTTTTAATTCAAATGCGAGTGGGAGTCTAAGTCTAATGGGGAGGGTGATGAGAAAGATCACGCGATAACGCCCGCCTTACTTAAGACGTATACGCAAGCTCTCAATCTCTGCGAGGAGATTCTATTCCTATAGTAATAGTAAAGAAACGTGGCACATAAAAGGAGAAAATAAAGCGTATAACCGAGCTCCTCCTTTATAAGAGAGGTTGCAACTCTAAGGTCTCAATTCTTCAGTAAGCCTTTTGGGGGTTTCGGGATTAAAGCTCCGAACCGAAAGTTATATGGAACTGCTTTTCGCCCCAATCCTATGCATAGGGACTTTGAAATCTCAGCATATGAATTCTATGGATTAACAACTTTCCAGATATCCAGTTTGGTAGAGAGCCGGCCAAAGGAAGAAAAATATAAAAAAGAAATAGAACGGGTACCATCTTGAGCGGGACTTTCCTTTTTTACATCCCCATTCTGAGCTTATATTATAATATAATATAAGGTGTGACTCATTTAACTCTTTTATTAGGTTAGGGAGAGAGGCGCGAAGGTCGGTGAGAAGGTCTTAATAGGCGCGACTGAACAAGGGGAGGAGATAGGCTCAACTGAAAGGGAAAGGGGAAAGAGTCCATACGAGAGGAGAGGTAACGGGATCGACCAACGGGAGAGGAGAAGGAGAAAAGGGCTCGAGTGAATACGAGAGGGGGTTTGGTTTGTTAAACTTGTATATTTAATAAGATCAATAGGAAGAGGTTATGGAGTAGGCAGGATCACCTGAATACGGAGAATAAGTGAAACTCGCTAGAATGTTTTATGCCTATACAAGCTGTGTAGTTATCAAGTGAGTATGTAGGGGTGAGTGCTACCGCCCTTAAAACAGAGACTTTAATGAGAACTTCTTCTTTCTGCTTTCACCAGGGGACATTGCATATGAGTCCACCAGGCCCTTTTGCTTTAGATCGTGAACGGCGAATTCTTTTTACTTTACTTTAAATTAGAAACGCAGTTTGTATTTATTATGGGGCTTGGGAAAGCGAGCCTTTCGCTAACCCACCAGTTCCCGTGGATGATAAGAAGAGGATGATTGGATTTTTTTAGGATATGGTTTAAAGATCGAGGGAATCCTCCGTAGATAAAGGCACAGAGCAAAAACAATGTATCTGATTTACGCGGGCAGCCTAGCCTGATCACTTCTTATTACTTCTTTCACCTGCTCCCTGGGACAACAAAATAAACTGTCAACCTGCTTTTCCTAATAACGAAGCGTAGCATTCTCGTCTTAATCTTTCTTTTTGGGCAAGTTCGCTAGAAAAAGGGGGTTGGTTCACAAATAGACCCCATGTAGTCAGGTAAAAGAGCGGGCTTACTGGCTTGTGCATAAGCCGGAAGTATATGGGTGCTGCATCAACGGCTTTAGTCGATTCATTGCGATACTGAGAAGTAGACTCAACCACTCATGATTCAACCGTCAAAACGAAAAGGGTAAGTTTCATTCTAGTTTCTAGTAAAAGTCTTTCTTAATCTAGAAGGACTAGTCTTTCGTCCATCCCCTATTCTAAGCCAAGCATCCTCTCACTAACCTATACTTTTTAATATAGGAGCTCTTTCACAACTTATTTATCCCTAGAATAGTAGAGTCTTTGATTTATCCACACAAGGGTTGGCTCCACCGCCCCCTCAAGGATACGTTGTAAATTCTCTTGCTTGGAACACACAGATTGAAGCGCACTTTGCTTATACGTAACAACCTTGCAAATTGATTAAATTAAAGTAAGAAGGAAGGGCAATCTCCGCTATTGATACCTCCACTAGACCGGGGGTTTAGGTGATGCATGCGTCATTTAAGACTTTTCTTTATGCATACTCGCGTGAAACTCTAGAAGAGAGCCCCCGTATTGCTTAGGCTTTTACGGACCCTTGTGACCTAGAAACTGAAAAAGTGCACTCTTTTTTATACAAGGCGTGCCTTTATTTTAACGAGAAACTTTCTTTTGGGGAAAAAGTCTGCTACTGAAGAAAAACCTTTATACTTCACCTCCATTCCGGCAAGCTTCTTATCTTAAGACTAAAGTTCTAATTACGCGATCTATCGTCGCCTAATATATATAGTAGTGATAGAGTAGAGCCAAACCTCAATACGTGAAAAAACTTTCTTTCTTTGTTGGTCAAAGAAAGGATTGGTTCGCAAAAGCCCTATGTTTTACAGCGCCGCCCTTGGTCTAGTTAGTCAACTTCAGCATTCAATGCACTCACCTCGATCCTAAATTCTTTCTTTTGCTTTGTTATATTGCTATATTATTCTTCTTTTCTTTTTGACTTTAATGAGCGAAATATAAAAGATAGGTCGCATTTTGTTTTTGGAATGAAAGACTTACATATAATTAGAAAGATAAGAAGAAGGAATGCAATTAGCTCTACCAAGCAGGAGAAGAATGAAATAGCCGAACTGATGTGTTGCAACCTTAATCAGGCGCACTTATGACTTTTAATCAAATAACGAAATGACAACGGCGCGCGCTTTGGATCCTAATTAGAGTCCGCCTTACTGTTAATGGAATGGTTATAAGACGCTCTTCGCTAGTGCCGCAGCGCAGTCTAAGATCTTTATGAGGGATGTACTTTTCCTTTTTCAACGCAGCACTTGAGTCATTCTGCTACTTCTGGTGCCCGGACATTGTTGACGACGGCCTAAGACCTTTCAATCAGCCAAAGAAAGATTAGCTCGCTTGCTAGATTGCCTATAACGTACTTGCATTCAGCCGGACATATAGTAATGTGAAAGCCGCCCATATAGCTTTTTTATGCCTTTCTGAGCTTTCTGAGAGAGGCTCCGTCAGAGCAAAGTGCCCTCCGAGGACTAGTCTCGCTTTTGGTTTAAAGTATAGGTAGACTTAACCCTTTCGTTCTACAACCTAGGATGCTCGAGAAGAAAGAGCATTTCTCGACACCACACCACGACTCTATTAGTATTTGTCTTCATATGGAAAACTGTGTCTTTATATTAATTTAAGGAGAGAGCGCTCCGGGTAAACAAAGGTCTTGGCGAGGCATACATCTTTATAGTCAGTTTAGTTTATGTAGTGACATACAGCAGGATCACCACTCTGCTAATACTCCCAGATTGCTTAACCCCGAGCAATTACTGGTTCTCCATTGGACTGCCCGCCAGGCCGTGTTAGCGCTCATGAACGTGAACTCCTCCTCGACCGACACAGACAGGACATCCTTTTCCTTCGGGCTCATGGTGGTCTTAAGCCTATACGCTAGGTGTCACGGTCTGTCCATTCGCGCAGACTGACTACCTGGTTACATTATATGTAGAAATAGAAGAAAAGGTGGGCTTGGTTTGGTATATGCGTCTGTTTACCCAAGGCACATAGAGACTTTACTTAACAGCCAAATCATCTTGCTTTTATAAACGCCCTAACTTACCCGGCTTCTGGGAGAAGAGAATTGTTAGTACTTTCTTAGTCCATGAGAGGTACTCTGCTTCCTTCCCCCCATAAGGATATCCCGTCGCGGTAATGCGCGAAGTTCCTTAATTTAAGCGAGAAGTTCGAAGAGAAGTTCATGGCAAACGACAAGTAAATCTAAGGAGATTCCTCTGACTACAAAAGAAAATGTATGTACGATCCCACTCCTACCGGTTCATCCGACATGGTAGATATAGATTCAGTGTCAAAGAAAAAGAAAGCCTCTTATCGAGGGACAGCTGCGGGAAGTCCTTTCCTTATACTATCCCTCTTCCTTACTACCCGTTGAGTACATCTGAAAGAACCGTGGACTGGGTAATTTATTCGGGATTGCGCATTCTCTACTACTTTAGTAAGACTTTTAGCGCATAGTAGTGTGTACCCGAGATTTTTGTCTCGTTGATAAGCATAGGCAAGCGAGGTTCTAGCACTTTTTCTTGGGTGACTTTATCTTCCTAATGTTATTTTTTACTCTTTTCTTACTTTGAACCATGGGAGTTTTCCAAAAAAGCTCTTTTAGGACGCCAGGACAACTTGTTCAACCATTAGCTTCAACTGGAGGGACTCGCCCCCTTTCTTACCTTTTAAAAGTTGCACAGAGGTTCAAGACTTCGATTAAATATAGGGATTGACCAAGAAAATACATAAGTAGGTATACCGGGGGCAAAGCTTCCTTTATATGACTTGGGATTCTCCTAGGTATAAGAATCTCACATCTCAATAAAGCTGACTTGACTAGTGAATGCCCCCAAAAGAAAGGGTTGGTCTCGTATAACTCAGAAAAAGGATGCAATCCGCTCTTATTTTAAAGTATGGAAAAAGACTGCGCTTTCTATCTCCTATCTTATAAAGACTTACCGGGCTTTCTTCTACTTATTGAATTAAATAAACAAAGGAATGTCATCTACTAAACTCCGCTTTCCAGCTCGAAAAGCATTAGAGCTTTCTGATAGTGCTTCTTAGATTTTTCAATGAGTGGCATGAAGGAGTAACTGCAACTAAGAAAACTTCTCTGCTAATGAGATTTATGCTCGGTGAAGCATATAGTCAGCTACCCATGGGTACTATTAATTATATTTCTAAAGCCTTCTTTGAATCTAGCTTCTGTAGCGAAGGCAGCCTCTTCCCCTGTCAAAGATAATAAGGAAAGATCCTTACGATGTGCCACTTATGTGAACCCACCCACCTTCTAAGGTATTTTAAGTTTTCTTATATTATATAGTAAGTTAATTCCTCACGGCAGTCCCGAGATTAGAGATCATTCTACTTCGCTGTAATATGAAAGCTTCTTTTTCTGCGACTCTCTTCTAAATCATACTCATTTCATTTTCTTCTTATCCCCGGCTCTGCTGTCGCGCGAGATGGGAACTGCTTCTTTGCTTCTTACCGAGAGTTTATTGAAAAGCTTCTCTTACCTAGCATGGATCCTTTTTGAGATAGTGCCCTAATTCTAGCCGAAAAGACTCTTATAAAATGATGTAGTTGACCATTTAGTTGAAGTTAATATATAATCAGTCCTGTACTTAATGTACAACGTGCCCTACCTATCCATAGAAATAGAACGCGTTGTCAGAGAGGGCGAATAACCATAAAGTAATAATCAGAATCGAAAGCTTCTACAAAAGCCTTCTCATTTGCATGAAAGGGTGGCCAGAAGTTGGCTCCTTACATCTGTTCCACTCTAACATCTTACTAAGGCGCTCTCTAACTCCGCTTGTTTGCTCTCTCCTCTAATTGATACATTGTCTACCGTCGTTTCTGATCTTAGGGAAGCGAGATCCTAAGGTCCTGTCGACCGACCTAGAAGAAGCAGATATTTTTTCCCATAGAAGAAAGAAGGGTGCCGAGGCCTCAGAATGGGACTAGACAGATCGCAATCTAGAGGAGAGACTATAAGTGTCAGGATGATACGATCCATAAGCAGCCCTTCCAATCAGTTGTGAGTATTTCATTCTTCCTCATTGTGAGGGAGCTTCCTCTGTACTTAGGCGCATGACTAACTACTTGGAATCACGCGTCTCTGATATATAGAACCGTCGTAGACCAGAAGCCAGTATTTTATGACGCTTTCTCTCTACTACTACTATATATATAGAGCAGATGTGAATGATTCCACAGATAAGGCGGATACAAGGGCATATGCCGGGTAAACAAGAGAGGTTAGAGACAATTAAGACTCAAATTGTAATCTAAGGAAGAGTTTCATCAAAGAGGTGCTTTTCCTGCGAGAGATTTATATATAGTGGCATTGGACCTTTCCTATCTATAAGAAGATTTCTAAACAACTAAAGGGATTGGTGAACCGGGCTAAAGGGAAGGGCTGTTGATGCTGCCATAAGTAAGAGACATGCAGAAGTAAACGTTTGGTGAAGTCGGACTTAGCTTTAGTTGGGCATCTAAAAGCTGGCCGAGCTCTTATCGAGAAAGATTCGCGTGGGTGGACAAAGAGGGAGTAGGTAGCCTTATCGGGGTTCAGCTTGTTACAAGATCCTTATTGCAATGCTTACCACTCACATATGAACTCACTCCACAGCCTAAGTTCAAAAGCTAGAATCTTTGTCGAAGATACGCTGATTGTATAGTTTTAGGCTTTCTGTGAATTTTATTGGGACTGGTCTTTTATACTTTCAATTCTAACTATTTTAAAGTCAGAGTCCTGGCTTGCGGCATTTTGTAGTGGGAGCTCCGGCGTTAGTGAGAGGCGAGCCTCCTTATCCTCAACCTTTGGTCGAGTCTTCTCCCCGGCCTTACAGCCGAGCCTTTCTCCTCTCGCATTCACTTTGTAAGGCTCGAATGCATCGTAGTCTATGAATTTAGAATATACCTAGAAGAATTATATTAATGAGTGGACTAAGCAAGTTCATTTGCTCTCTACATGCTCCAACCTTGGTCCTTTCGGCCCAAGCGCTGAGGAAGACTTATTCGCGTGAAGCGTGTTCAACTGTTAGCCTATATAAGAAGAAAGAATCCAATTACACAAAAACAAAGTAACAAGTAAGAACTTTCGTGCCCTTTGGGACATTCTTTAATCGGCAGCTCCATCATATTTCCTCGAAAGAGGCGGCCTCCTTTCACCGATAAATAATCGGTAAAGTGCCCCAGCTGTGATGTACTAGTTTATTAAAGATTGTTCGAAGGCATGTGGTTCATAGAGTCTTTTCGGGTCTGTGCTGCAGGGGAGGAATTCATAATGGGCTTATTTTTATATAGGGGTTTCACTCCTTGGCAGTCGATACCATTTCGGGCTCTCTCCCGGTTGGTCGAGCTAATTAAATAACCTCCCGCTGTGCTCGAGCACCTTGTACCTCTTCCGTCCACCCCTTACATAGCATAGAACCATAACCAGATAGGACTCGTAGTTGCTCTATCCCTATGAGAGCTCTTAGACTTTAGACTATAAAGGAAGGTTCCATATGTAAACAAGGAAGTTAATCTGAGAGGACGGATACAGCAAAAGACCTAAAGAGTCCGGGAGAGTCCCCTTTCGATCAGTTGAAGCAGCAAATGCAAATAGAGTTAATTATATGTGAAATAAAGTAGTAGCCCATGCTCAATGCAATGATCAAGCAGCAAGACGATTATAAAATTTCTTTATTATGCAACGAAATACCTTCTTATATCTATAAATGCCTTGTGCGTGAAAGGCAGAGTCTAAAACCCTTCTTCTCTTTTTCTTTATGCCAGGATGCTACCCGGCAGGACAGACTCTTTCATCTCGTTTAGAAGCTTCATCAACTACTCGACTCCCCCTTGTATATATAGGACCGAGACCGACACACACGTGTACTACATCAGTAAGAGCCTTGTCTCTGTGCACCAACCTGTTAATAGAATGCACGTCAAGAAAAAGTCCAGTTGACTAAGATATCATGAGGCTTGAAACATTCATTACTTTAGAGGAGAGGGGGGAGAAAGAAGGAGAGGATAAGGGCTCGACTGGCAAGGAGGTGAGGTGAGGAGATAGATGAAGAGCGTAGCGATGAGGAGAGGGACGAGGGAGTTTACCGAACCATTTCAATGCAAGCGTAGTCCGCACATACTCACTACGCCTTTACCACATTATTTAAATATAAGCTAAATATGAATTTGACAATTAATTGTGTAAGATAAGAAATCACACCTCTCTTTATTATATAATAGAATTGTCTCAGATTCTATGCCCTAAATCCTAAGAAAACCGAAGTGAAAAGATTTCTCCGCTTTTTTATAATAGGAGTTTAATCCTGTTCTGTTAATGCTCTTATCCCTGTCAAGTCAATAAATTCACTCACTACACTTAAACTTAAAAACTAAGGGGGTTCATCCAGGGTGCGTGCTTACAGTACGGGCAGGCTGAATGAATCCAGTTGTACAAGGCACTGGTAGAATATAAGAATAAGAGGGTTTAAGGCTATACTAGAAGGAGAGAGGAGGTAGCTTTTAAGTACTCGACTGCAAAGGAGAGGAGCGGAGCCTTGACTGTTAAGTTAAATAGCTCGACCAACCAGGAGAGGAATGAAATCCTCGACTGTACAGGAAAGGTCTAGAAGAGCTCGAGCACAGCGAGAGGTATAAAGTGCTCGAACGGCTGTGGGAGGTCTAAAAGGCTCGACTGCCAAGGAGAGGGTTTAATGAGACTGGCAAAGAGGGGGCGGCCCACGGCCCGCATATCCGAAAAAAAAGAGCGAACTCCTCCGGCATTATTAGGGCGTTATGCCTTTATATTCTAAGAAGGGCGCTACACCCCTCTTGTAGAGTAAGGCGAGGTTCCTTGTAGTTGATCGCCAGTCATAAGAATGTGTTGGCTTGCCTATACAAAGGAAGGCACGCGAAAGCCGGTCCTTGTTTATTGAATTGTGGGTTCCTCTAGGAAACTCTAAACTGAGAACATAACTTCGGCTAACTTACATATGAATATGCAAAAGAGTTACTAAGCAGGACTGGTAGTTAAGAGCTACCGCGGACTTAGACTAATAAAAAGTAATTACAAGAGGTTCTAATCTTTTTCAGTGGATGAGGCTAGAAGTCACTATCTAACCGGCCCCAAGTAGCCTGTTTATACTCCGTGTGCTAGGCTTAACCCATTTCGTTTTACCCGTGCCAGATAGGGTCTACTCTTGGTGCTCTTTGTCACCCGTAGAAGTCCAATTCTATTGGGGAAAGACTGCTGTTTATGGCTTACCGAATAAAGAACAAGATGCCACGTCGCCACTGCACCAAGATAATTCTATTTCAAAGGAGGATCTAATACAATTGGATAAACTTTATATAGATCAGAGAGGTCTTTCGTCCCTGCTCCTGCTATAGTTAAGCCCCATCTTGCGCATCATCGCTGTAAGTAAGCTGTTCTGAATAAGAAGTTATAAGAGGAGCATTGCCTTTTTCTTCCCGAGTAGGGAGGTAATCCATATAATTAGTAAGCTCCATTCTCTATTCTTTTAGAAAGCTCTTAAAGGCGCCGTCTTTACTGGGGAAGTTTACTTTAATATAGAAAGCTATAGGTTGATTACATTAAGAAAGAGGGGTACGTGCCTGTCTTTTCCGATGGAAATGCGCTCTCATGCGGCTGACTCTTCAGAGTTTGTTGGCCTCTTGTCCTTGAGAACTAGGATATAGCTTCGTCCAAATCATATATAGATATCATATATAGATTTAGACACATTGATAATGAAAAGCCCGGACGGACTGGTGCAGTTGGTGTCGTAAGGAAGAGTTTATCTGTTGATTTCGGGCAGCAAGCGAGTAATTTGTCAGGATGAAATTTAGGTCGTTTTGGATATTTATAGGGTGATCTAAGAAGGCAGAAACAAGCGAAGTTTCGGAGCAAACGTGCGTAAGTTGTTATGAAGTCAGTAGGATGCTTATGAAAGGCTCTAAAAGATGTAAGAGAAAAAGAAAAAGGCTCGCATATAAAGCAAGGAGCAGGTATGAGTACGACCTTCTTACTCACTGTACAAGTAAAGTTGTTTCCTAAAGCCTTATGGTTTCTCGGGGATGCTTATAGGGAATTGTAACTAATCTTTAATAGTGGGCTTTCTAGATAGTAAGATGAGTAAGTTAAAGCATTAGAGATTCATGAACGAGCTTATACTCCAGTTCCCAAAATAAGTACGGCAAACCATGCGCCCATGATTCCAGCAATGGCGCAAAAGAAAAAATGGAGCATTCCAGATCTCAGTTTCTTGTGTGTGAAGACCAGGCAGCCACTTGGTTCGGCTTATTGTAAAGAATAAGGTACATTCTTGTATGTATTAGGGGCTTAACTCGGCTTTATTCACTTTAGAATTTAAAGAGAAATTATAGTAAGAGAAGCTCTCGCATTGTTTAACCTAATTAAGATCTTCTGAAATAGGCTAAAATCTCACCCTTTACGTATAAACTTCGGAGGAAAGATAAGGGCTCTCCCTTGCTTGAGCAGAATATCCTCTACTACCCGCGCATCTGTAGAAGCTTTCTATGGTTCTGTAGAATTAGCTTGCGATATCCTCTCTCTTTATATTATATTTGTTGGGCACGCGCTAAGTTGTTCTAGAAAGGCAGTTAGAGAAATGTCTGAACGTTATAGAATAGCGTTCGATAAGCGCCTATTGGTTGGGCTGCCTTTTCTTAAAGTTCTTGTAGTGTTGGAACCTTCTTTTGTACGTACTAGTTCTAACGTTAACGTTCCGCCCGAAGAATCTCTATTCGATTATAGAGTCTAAGGAAGTCAGTCCCTTTGTCCCAGTAGAATACATGTGAGAGTGAGCGGTGGAAGACTCGGTCGCAGTTAACGGTTTTATAGCCCATAAAGCAAGCAGGCGGTTGGAGTTGTACCTCTAGCTTCTCTTCCCATGAATTGTAATATAAATTACACATGAGATCCTCTATGCGAGAGCTGACTAAGATGTATTAGAATGCTTCTTCCTTGCTTTTGTTTCAAACTGTCCTCCTGTTTTAAAGTAAGGGGAGGTTGGTTCGCTTTCAAAGCCGTGGGCCTAAACTGAGGAGCTTTCCTTCGCCAACACAAAAAGAGCTTTCTTTCTTATCGGAGGTAGGTAGATCCTAACTAAAGTTTATGTAAATCTACTATCTTTTATCGGGCACTCTACTTAAGTTTTCTTTCTTTATGGCATGAGATTTCTTTGCCTAAAGTACTCCGTAAAAGGACGCGTATCCTATGGAGCTAGGGCTGCTCTCTCGTGGGTATCCTTCTAATTCAACTACACAATCAAAAATATGCTGTGGATTGCATCGATATTCTTTCTTCCCATTTGGAATGCTATTTCGCGGGGCATCCCCCGTGTACACAGCTCTTCCTATAGCGCCCGTGGATTCATAAAGAGGGATAGCACCGGTTGCAGCGGCTGGTGGATTTATATATATATGGCAGTCTTGTCTTACTAATCCTATCAAACAATCCCTTAACTCGCTTGTAAGGCCTTTACCGCTGCTTGTTAGAATTCATATTCCACTCTCTAACAGCCTACGCACTGCTATAAAGAGCCAGCTTTTCTTGAGTTTGAATCCTTTCCGAAAGTCGAACTTTTCTTTGTCTAAAAACAGCAGCGTGCAGCCTAGAGGTTAACAAGTTCTTATTCAGATTAGTATAGCGTTTTCATTTTTTTCTTATTGCTCGAACATTACGTTCTTCTCTTATACGTACGTCAAAACCTTACTACGCTAGATAAATTAGGCTTCTTTCTTATGAGCCCGCCTATTCGGGGCCGTTCATTGCTTCCTTTATTTAGTATATATCTTTTATAAGACTGGTGTGAATATAGCGATATGGACTCCTTCGATCACTTGCACATATGGGATGAGATCGACTCTTTTAGTTACACGCACTCTTCTTAGACTACCTTTACTTCGGACGCATCTATATAAAATAGACTAAAGTCCTTGTGGACTGAAGGCAATACAGGCCGGTGGTACGTATGTCTACAGCGGCTTCTGCTTCAATGACTGGCTCTAGGTTTACTGAGCTATTAATATTTTATGGGAGTTTGCCCAATCAATTCGCTTTGATCATATAAAAAAAAATTCTATTATCTACTTGCGAGGACTACTTGTCCTTTTCGGATAAAGAGCCTTCCTGCTTATACGATAAGAACTCTTTTAAATAAACCATATAATTAAGGCGCGGCTTCTATATCATCACTGCACTCTGCCCACATTAACGGGTATAATGTCAGATGCAAAACTTACGCATAATTGGTTTTAATGCAATCCAAATCATATATATATATAGTAGTCGCCATAGAATGAGTTTCCTAAATTTCCAAGAGAGTGGGATTGCTTAACTTACATAAACATTTTTAAAAATCTAAAGCTTTTACAGAGGAAAGAGGGAAGAGCTTTACTGCAAAGGATATAGGATACGGGCTCCAGTCAAGTCCTTCATGAGAAAATACATTATCATATACGTATATAAGAATTAAGATTAAATTTAAGCAAATACAAAGAGGGAAGCCTAGATGCTTAACACAAGTAAGAACTTCATGCCCTTTGAGCATTACTCGGTATTCAGCTCTGCCATATACCTCGAAATGAGGGCGGCCTCCTTTAACTGAGAAACAATCAGTAAAGTGCCCCGGATGTGGTAGACAAAGGAGAAAAGGAAGGCAAAGGAATGAGGTTCGAAGCAAGGCGCCGTTGGTTTCGTGCGGTCAGGGAGCTTAATAAAGGGCGTCTTTACTCTCTGCGTCCCATAGGGGCTTTGTACAGTCTAGAGTATATAAAAAGTTGTGTTGGGATTCTTTTTTCGGGTTTGTTCGTTGGGGAGGGGGGCTAGCTATAAAGGACTTGTAATTCTGCCTTTCTCGCTCGTATTCACTCGACTTCTTTCCTCACCCTCTCCTTTACAGTCGGGCCTTAAACCCTCTTTCTTCCTCTTATTGGACAAGCAATTAATGGGAGGTTTCGTTGCCTTTAGTCAAGTTAATTATAAAGAGAAGATACCAAAGGGCATATCCATTTTAGTGGGATCGCACGGAAAAGCAGACTTTGATCTCATCAGATCCCTGTGAAGCTCTGAAGTAACGAAAGCACGTCTAAGTCTTTTTCGTTTCGTACCAATTTTATCGGATAAAGAATGAAATAATAGTCTAGGGTTTTCCCTTAGGTCTAGAAAAGGCAGCGTAGAAAAAGCAATTTCGGACGTAATCCAAGGCCTTTACTTTCGGATCAATCCAGCTTCTGATCTTTGTTTAGCCACTTTACTAAGAGGTCAACTCGCTGGCTCGTTATATACCTGCATTTAACTCGACCCTGACTTAGACTCCTCCTTAGATTCCCAACAACGTCCTTACTTTTCTTGCGAGGCAGAAAGCCCCTTGCTCCCCTTGAGCCCGTCCCGTACCCTTACCTGAGATCTGAGGGCTTCCTACTATTGCTTAAGCGAGGGAATTAATCGACCCTTGGAATCTTTTTTAAAATAAAACTTTGGAAAAAGGGGAGTAAAAGAAGGAAATTCAGATGAAGCTAAGGCAAAATAAAGGTTTTATATTTATGTTTCCGTATTAGTAGTCTCTAGGTCTAAGCCAAGGGACTGGGCTGGGAGGTAGGACCATGTCTGGGAAAGTAGACATACTCACGGTCTTCCTCACTTGATGGCCTTATCCGCAAATGCAAAAGCTGGAGCCTCGTCTTCTTGAACCGCTTGAAGCGAACTTTCCTTTGGTAATCTCTCTTATGTATGAGAAGGTATGCCTGTCTACTTGTAAAATGGATTCGGGCGAAAGACTTGCCTTTCCTTTTCTTCACTGATTGAACCCGAAGCTCTTGAATCTGACTCTGCCTTTTCTACTCTATAAGATAAGACTCCCTTTGAGGCACCCTTTTAGGCCCCTTCTTCTGGAAAAAATCCCATCTATACTCTTTCTTTGATTGAGATTGAACCGATCGGTAAAACTGAATCTGAGACCTCTGTCAACAAAAGCTCTTAGGTACGCTCCAAAACTACACGATGCCCTTAGCTTAGAACTGATCTTTTTTCAATGGTATCTACGAAAGACACACTTCGTATCTGACGCTAATATCTATGAAATGAGTTCTTTTAGCATTTTGGAAAAAGGAAAAAGCAAGAATTGAGGGTTCCGCATAAGCAAGTCTTTTTCTTTCCAATCTCGCAAAAGAGAAGAGTGAGTAGGTAGATCGAGACCCGCCGCCCTACACTGTCAGAAAGATTCTCTGAATGAAATACATAAAGAACTTGAAGAGATGAAAAGAGGGAGCGAAGCTTCGTCTTGGTCGGTCCGCTTTCCTAGATTGATGCTCCCCATATAAAGAAAGGACAAGGCTCGATAATCTCGCTTATGATCTCGACCCTAAACTGCCCTTTTCTGGCCAAACCTCCTTGAAAGCGTTTAGCCAAAGTTCTCACTCACCCCCAAGCGTCAACGACAATCGGGGGCTGGATTGCCGTATAGCGGTATATATAAGAGGGGCGCGCGCCCTAAGTACAGTTCCGTTCCAATTCCATGAAATGCATTTAAGCTTCTCCCACTTTAAAGAAGGATTTCTATAAGATTGATGTAATCTCATCTTAACTAGATGGGGATTGCCGAGATATTGGATTAGAAATCTGAAAGAATCCATTGTAATTTAGAAGTTCCAAATCTCAAGTGGTTTCAAAGAAGAGCGGGAAAGGTGTGCGTGATATTTGAAATATGAGAGAGCTCGCTCGGGAGGGTTGCCCTTTCTTTTACAGTCGAGCACTTTATCCGACAATATATATACATATATATGAAGAAATCCAATTACACCTTATACAAAGTAGATAGGGATAAGATGACTCGACTGACAAGGAGAGGAAAGATAAAAAAGAGACTCGAGTGTTAACGAGAGGAGATAGCACGAAGTGGGATCAACCGACGGCGGGAGAGTCAAGCGTCCTAAGATGCATGCCTTTATACAGCTGGAAAAAGCTGCACCCTTTACTGAACATGGCTTATCAAAGGAAGATAGTCGGCCAAAGGGATCTCATTCCGCGCCTTATCACAGGATAAAACTTGCAAGCTTCGCTCGCGTAAACACTCTCCTGCTTAACCTCACTTCTTATACGAAACATAAACATCAGCGGGTTCTTTTTATGGAAAGCTCGGGCAAAGGGCCTCTTGTGGGTCCTAGTCCTGCGGACTCGTGAAACGTGGCTTTATTCCTATATGAGATCCTATAAGGAAAGTCAAAGCCTTGTTTTCCCGACGCTTCTTGTTATAGCCGCTTGCAGTGCTTGGGCTTTGCGCCCCGCTTCCTCTCTTTTTAGTCGAGCTAGTAAACTTCCCCTATGCTTTTCTTTGACTTATGAATCGCCTTTGTCTTCTTCCCCGGGTTCATCGGCGACCGCCTCATATGCTAGGGATTTCAAACCTTACTTTACGCCTGGCCGCCCTCGGCTGGGGCTTGCCCACCTTCTTCTTGATCGACCCACCTTTCCCATTATTAAAGGCATAGGCAGGAGAGTGCTTGCTTAGGGGATTAGACTGAGAGGTATGACAGCTCTTGTTACGGGGCTTGGTCTGACACGGACGGCTACTCCTGATTCTTGTGCTCGATCAGCTTTGTTTGTCTGGGACTTCTGCCACTGATTGTGCTTTCTCAGGATTTGTTCGCCTTCGGCTTACCTTTTTTGTCAAACCCCTTTCCTTCAGTTGCTTGAAGTTAAGCTAGGTCCCCGGCCCTTTTTTTTTAAGGTGGGTCCTCGATAAGGAAGTAAGGAGAAAGGTTCTCTTTATATTTATATATAGTAATTGTAGGACCCCCTACTTTCCACCAACATCAAAAGCATCTGCAAAAGCTGTTTTTTCCTGGACTGCGTCGTCTTCGAGAGAAACTGAGTTTTATAAGTATGACACCTAGGCTACTTGGACTTCCCCCTCTGACACCACTCACTCTAGGGCTGGCTCGCCTTCTTAGAATTAGAAAAGGCATTCTACTCGCTCGTTCCGCTTTTAACCACAAGTAGTAGTAAAGGTCCCTCCTATTAGATAAGGAAAGGAAAGAGAAGGATTCTAGTTATAGGTATGATACGTATGCCTGGCCTTCGGCCGACTCTCTCCCTCTTTGTCGTTCCTTTCTTCCCGGCCCGTGGTTGGAGCGAGCATCTTTAGATTGCAGGTCTTTTTACCGAGGAATAGCAAAAGAGCAGTCAGTCAGCGGGGGTTTGATTGATCCTCGCCCGCCTCTCTTCAATCGAGCCCATCTTATCGCCCCTTTTGCATGGGATCAGGTTTCCTATTTGACTTTACAAGGAAAGATTCCAGTTATGTATATAATTAGCTACACCCCTGTCCAACACCAACATCAACAGCGGAATCCCCTTCAATATCCACCGAGACTGCTGCCACGTCTGCGCCCCTCTTACTCTTGAAAGAGCTACTTCTATTTTTTTATGTATCGATAATGTGAAAGATGCCGCAATTCCCCTACCTCTCCAGTAAGGAAGGAGATTCCATACCCTTTTCTTTTAGACATGCACTTGGCGATGCTTTCAAGTTAAAGCTTTTATCTAAATCCACAACAAAGTAGCTGTGCAACAAGGCTTTCTTTTTATCTTGTGTTAAAGTTAAAGGTGTGACTGACGTCTTTGGCTTTGTCGTCCCTTTCTGAATCAAGACAGCCAATGAGCCTTATAATAAATGAGACGTCTACTCGACTCTAATCTTTTTGTTTGCAATTCCTCTCGGAAACGGGGTAAGTCAGAAGCAATAAGGAATTGAAAGTCAACCCTTTTTTGTCATATAGGAATAGCATAGAGGAATAAGAGTCAAAAGCTTTCTCCCAATAGAGAGAGGGGCAAGTATAGGCGGAAACTAAGATGGACATCTTCCTAGCAAAGACCATCATCAGCAGTAGTGAAGTAGTGAGGTAGTGAAAAGTCTCTTTCTTCGAAGACGAGGACTCTATGCTGCTCGTAAAGCTGCTAGCGAAATGCTATGTCATTAAGACCAGGCGAATAATAGTGGAAGAGTCGAACTTTCATTTTCAGGGAAGGACCAAGACTTTCTATATGTGCTAATGCAGGAGCTTCCTTAAGCCTCTACTTGAGACTATCTTTTGGGGAAAGGGAGTCTTTTCTTTCTTACTTAGATTCACTCCGCTGCTGGTAACTGGTATAATATATAAGCTTTCTTTTATAGTAAGAAGACGAGCTCTCCTGATTGTATCGGAGTAGCCGCGTTTTAGCTTGTGTGTAGTAAGCCTTTATTTTAATTTAAATCGTGTGATGGCATGCGTTCTACTGCTTGCTTACTTTAATTAGAGTGGAATTAAGATTCGGTTTATAGATCGATAAGGGACACATGTCCACACGTAAAGACATTGTCTATAAAGACTTCTGCCATCCTTTCTATCTTTCGTAACTGCTGCTCGAACCAAACCCCTGTGATGTGTTCGCGACCCTCCCTCTTACTTAAACCCAATCACTTCTTTTTGCTGGATTGTCTGTGTTTTCCTTCATTTCTGGGCATCAACGATACCTCATCATTTTCTCATATAAAATCACCTCACGGGAAGGGGTAGGGATTCATTCGGCAAGAGGGCTTGGGAGGTTCTTCCACGGAATGAGAGATTCAACCAAAGGAAAGAGCAAGCTCGGGATTTCTTGTTATCATATGAGATCCGGGAATTCCCTTTTCCCCAGGGCCCGCTCGGATGCAATTATATTCATTTCTCTTGTCAGTTCTTTCCTTAGGGAGTCTTAGCCTTTGGCTGAGTAGTAGTTACTGGAGGAAGACAAAAGTTATTAGACCAATTATACGCCAATGGAAGATAGATGTGCTCCATTAATTTTATTCTAGTACGCCAGGTCTAGCCCTGATAGGGCGACTTTCAACTAACTAATCCATTCTTATCTTATAGGCTATTCAAGTAGGTTATTTAAGATATACGTCGTATATGATATTATCTTGTGTAAATGGTACAGCAGATAGAAAGACCTTTAATGTGTCATAGAAAGCTTCCTTTACTTGTTGGACTAACTTCTTTCTTAATTGGACATCGGGGAAAGCCCTCAGATATACCTCATAGTACTACCTTCACACAAGAACTTTTCCGTTTGAAAGAATTCCACTACCCTCTCTCGTTGGCGGTCTTTACTGAGTCTAGTTGATTAAGGCCGAAACCCTTTGATTGAGAACCTATAGCTTTTGCTTCTTATCCAGTAAGAACTGCTGCCTTAACTAGAGCAGGGTTACCGTAAGGGGGCTTCCTCAAATAGAACAAAATCTCTAACTGCCACAGAGTATGGTTGTTTCCTAGTAGAGTAGTTAATGGCTAGAGCAAGATAGCTCACCCCAAGAAAGAAGCAAAAGCTACTAATTAAGGGACAAGATAGACTCTCCCTTTACATATATCTAGTAAAAGAGAAAGCTCCTTCTCCAGCTACACAAACTGGGGAAAGAGGTACATAAAAAGGGGATACCTCGGGTATAGCAAAGACGAATCCTGAGACATTTGCCTTTTATAATCTATCTATATAAATGTAGTCTGGGATTACCATAGAAAGTCTTTGTCCACTCAACTGCTGTGGATTCTCTTTTTCTAGCTTTCTTTGCTTGAACATAAATTTGTGATATAATTTTCTTGTTGATAGAGTAGCAAAAGCGTTCAATAGAGATCTTTCTTAGTCGGATGCTTTCTATACTTCTCTTACATTAAAGTTGTTCTGGGATGTACGGACACACCACTCGAAGTTTCTCGCTCTAATCCATTGGGTTCATCCAGGCTACTTTCCTACTTATGTTATGACATTTCAATCTACCCGGACCATGTATATAGAATGCTACTATTTATTCTTCTTCTTTACATATGCTGTAATCAAGCATCTCCTTCTTAGCGGCGGAGTCAGTCTCTTTCGCCGGGCGGGACTTATCCATCCTCCACGGACCACTTCTTACCTTGCACAATTAATAAGGCACTCCTCTTCCTCGGCTGAAAGGGCTCTAATTCTCAAGCCTGGCCCTTTATTCCCAATTTCGTGCCAAGATCATATGATTCCGCGAAGTTTGATTAAGAGCTCTATGGAACGGCTTCCAACCGGGTAAAAGTGTACATAGCCAGATTTTAGGAGTGAAACCTACCTATCGAACAAAAGGGATCGAAAAGCTCTGTCCTAAAGGGCATGCCCCTCGACGAGGTCCTAACTATAGTTTTTCAGTTTTTCTTAGAGCGTTTGAAGAAGTTTCGCACACGAGGAAGGGTGCGGATAGGAAGGTTTACCAGCTCAAGTGAATAAGCCCTTTTAGATATTCTTCAACTTGCATTTTTCGTTTTAAAACATTCTGACTTTCCGGGAATTTCTTGAGACAAATTGGCCAAAAAGAGGGATCTTTGGTTTTTGGTTCCCTCGCCAACTTGGGCTAAAGAAGCTTCTGTATCCAAGCCCTTTCTCTCCTCTTATATACTTCCCCTTTATCAGGGGGTATACACTATACTAAATAAAGTGGATCCCGAGATAATACTGGAAGGAGACTACTCTTTTTGATCTGTTCGCCTTCTTGTTTCGCCGGCTTGAGTGATAAATCTTCGTTCCAAGCCAAAAGCTAATAAAAAGGGGCGGGTTTATTTATTAATATTGGCACTTTGTGAGAGTCTGGTTCTTTAAGAGGCCAACAGACAGAACAGAGACGTTCTTAATTAGATTCTTCTCATGGGTTAGTAATCCTCTTCTATCTCTGATCCGAGGGAACGATAAGAAGTGCTTCTCGCTTTCTACTCTATGGATTTAGTAACAGAGTCGATGTTCTCTTCTTGGCGTTAATGCGTATCAGGACGAGTGCCTTAGTTTCTTTCTCCATTCTAAATAGAAAAGAACTCTTGAATTAAAGAACAGAATAGGTCAGGGTATATAGAGGGATTTGTGGATTTGACTAAGAACTAATCAGGGCGGCAGATAGGCTGCTGCTAAAAAAGGCTATAGCATAGGGGATTCCTTTCTTTTATAGTTTCTAATATTTTAAGTTGACAACGTCCTTCCTAGTTTGATTCCATTAAATGGGATGTTGCTGAGCATTGTACACTGGGGGGCTTTGCTGCCTCAGTCAGAATTTTTATAGTTTTTGAATTCATTCTCGATTACTTACTATATTTATTTGTACCTTTGCATGTGAATTAGTTGCAAGATTTATATACATATCCTTATCAGTTAACTAAGAGGGATTGGATGCGTGGTATCTTTGACTATACTTATCCCAACCTCATAATGGTGTTCCTTCCCAAGGTACCGCTTTTACAAGGGTTTTACGAGAGTAGAGGACGGATAAAGCATGTGGAGTGCAACAGTTCTCCTATCAGGAAGACAGGTAGGTAGGAAGGCTTATATAATGTAATGCCCAAGAAAGACTCTTATAATGAGTAAGAATCTAATTCCAATCCTCGGCTAGTGTTCGGGCTTAGAACTAGAAAGTTAGAAGTAAACACAAGATCTTCTGATTAACTTAACGGACTCGGTGACACAGCGGAGTGCTTTAGTAACTTATACTAATAAGTAGTGTGGCGCATAGTGAGCGAAAGAGCTCTCTGTTGTAAGACTCTTCCTCAGGGAATCCATCCCAAGTAAATATGAAAGATTCTTTTATTGTGCCGTGGCATCTTGGGGTCCAATCGCGTATTTAACGTAGCGAAATCAAGCGAGTAACTTTTAAACTGGGTTTGTCTTGAGTTGGAAGTGAATCCTTTACTTCATCTATAGGGTTTTTAAGTATATGATATGATAGAATAAGACGCGCAGTCAGATATTATATATATAGGGAAATCATACAAAAAGAAAGGCTTGGCTTAAAGAAACCATACTAAACAATTTAATAATTGTAAGATTTGGGGCGAGAAGCGTCTTCTTATACTTCATTTGAGATTATTCACCATTGTTGGTATTAATTAATACCCGTCTTCATTACAGGCTGCTGCCAAGTTGTTGTGAGAGAATGGAAAGCTCCTTGTGTTTATATATATATAAGTCAGATGCACCCGACCCAAGGATCCATTCATCACTTGCAGGCGAAGTTAAACTAAAATAGAATTCATATATATATTCTAATACTCTTGCTTGTACTCTAGTTCTTCAGGAAGAGTCTCTTTTTCTTTGTTGGGGTCTCGTCCCAATCCTAGCAGACTTCTTCTCGTGTACTTCTTTATTGAATTGAAACTGCGTCTTTACTTCTTCTTTTACCACCACTTGTATTGTGCTTGAGTTGTTCGAAAAGAAAAGACAACTGCTTTTAAAACTCTTGCGCAGGATCACTTCTTGCTATAGCTAGCTCTACCCGCTGCTCGATCTGTTTGCAGATCACTCTTGCTGCCCCTGCTTGCTTTTGTTATAGTTCCATTGCTATAGTCTTCTATATCGTTTAATAGTCACTGCTGTCGCCGCCCCTTATCTTTATATAGTCTTTGAAGCCTTCGCATTACTTGTAGAAAATTCCTCGTAAAATCGTATGAGAATTCTCCTTATCCTCCTATGTTTAGGTTTGTAATCCTATGAATTTCTCTGGTTTGGCATGATGCTTATTCTTGTGAACACTTACGCTCTAGTACTAGTATAAGAGAAAAGGTGATTAGATAAGATAAGAAGGGTAGTAGTAAAGCACCCATTTGTCTATAAACAAAGAAAAGAAATCCTAGTAGTAGGTGGGTAGACTTGCTCGTATATATTATAAGGATCCCATATAATCTGTTGCTGCATCATTGTATGCTAATGCTAAATGGTTGTTCGTCGTTTTTTATATTAGTACTCTTAGATTTAGCTTCTAGTTATGGTATCGGGTAGGAAGTTC
Source organism: Silene undulata (assembly GCA_036897945.1). Lineage (NCBI taxonomy): Eukaryota > Viridiplantae > Streptophyta > Magnoliopsida > Caryophyllales > Caryophyllaceae > Silene > Silene undulata. The sequence continues at coordinate 9,689 of JAYMSE010000017.1, read as the reverse complement.
TATCCCTTTTCCGCGCCGCGCATTAAGGCAAGAGACAAGTAAGTAGAAGAAGTCCGATCTTTCTATGTGAGTCAGAGAAAGGGTTGTTTAATAAGTAGTCTTGTTCCGGAGATTCCTTTTACAATCCCCATCGCGCCAAAGAAGAATAAAGAATGTAAAGAGTCTACCGCCCGTCTGCCTTTATCTAAAGAGATGCCTTTTAGCGTAGGAGTTGGAGTAAAGAACCTTCTTATACAGTGGGGTAAAATATATAGGAAATGGCAGCTTTCCGCTTCCCAGCTTTATTATGAGCTCGCTGAAGACAGTCTTCGAGAAGAACCCATTTCAGTAAATTCGACAAAGAATATCGTCAGCGAAGAAGTCTCATTCTAAGACTACTACTACTTATTCAGAGCTATTCCTAAATAGAATGCTTCTAAGAGCAGTTTGCCTTGCGCGTCTTCTTTATAGTTATGCATAGTTATGCCTTTCTTTTTCTATTGTAAAAGTTTTTTATATAATTAATTATTGTTTAGTTGGTTGCTGATACCTAGGACCTTTGATGAAAAACAAAGCTTTCTCTCTCACCCATGATTGTTAGAATTAAACTGCCTGCTCATTGCTGCATACCTAAAGTTTTTGAGTTACACGCTATTTCATAGCCTCTTCCCTTTAGAGTCTCTTATCTTATATAGCAAGTTAAGCTAAGGTGCGAGGAGTAGAACCTGAGTGAGAGAGATTATACGAGCCTCTTGCTTGTTGACAGCCATTATTAGATAGAAAAAGGCAGGGTTGGGCTGGGCGCGGATAGGCCTATTACCGTAGAATCATATAGCCACCTTTCCTTTTTCATGCTGGCGACTCTTGACAGGCAACCTACCTATAATAAGAAGATATATTTGACTGGTCGAAAGTCCTGGATAAAGTTGATGTCTTATGTTCCAATACTACTCATTTAGTACGGGGAATCTCATTTATACTATAGTCTAGAAAGATGAATCCCCTTAAACAGGTGATGAGAGAATCCACTCTCTCTTGGGTTATTTGGACAGGACAAAGGATCTTTACGCCTACATAGGAAAAAACTAACTCCCTTTCAATAGCTTTCTAGAGATTGACATTTTCTTGATTAATTAATCTATTTACATGAACCAGAGGATTTAATAAGAAATGTGGGATGAGTCGCATTCTAATTATAACAAGCCTTCTTTTCTTTTGACTTGATCCTAGCCTACTACATAAATTCCGGGCGTAATGAGAGATCAAAATCTTTGTTCTCGGACCCATCCACACTCGTAATGCGCATCTTAAAATGTTCAGTTAGCGTTTTACACCCACTACCATGCTATATTAAGGTCTAGAACTTGCAAAGTTCCTACCCAGCTTTCTAATTTACATACAAGTGGCTTTTACTCTTCTCCTCTCAGATATCTTGAATTGACTGAGTTCCTATCTTCCTTGTCTCTACGCATACAAACTTTCCTCTTAAACCACAAGAAGTGGATGCCGTAGTTCACTCATCGGTAGTGGATGGTTCAGTTGAGACTAGATCCCGAGACTCCCCTCTAAGTTAAATAGGCTGACTTTAGTAAAGGGCGCTCTTGCAGATAGGGTCCCGATGGAAAGTTCCTAAAAAGTGGACACCTCATTATACGCAGAATCATAATATAGGCATAGCTGTAATTTTTCTCTTTTTGATTCCTAAGACAGGGCAGGTTCCGAAAGGAAGTGAAACTAGCTCGCTACGAAAGACATTGCGCAAAGGACCTTCCTTCTAGTCCAGTTATTCCATGCTTCGTACCCTCAATCGCAGTGAAGACTAAAGCAAGCAAGAGATCCACAGCCCTCAGATAACAGTGCAGTTACATACAATAACAGTGCAGTCTCCTCTCGACACTGAAGCTTATGAGAAGAAAGCACCAGAAAGGAAAAGAGCAGTGGAGGAATTAAAGATTAAAAGAAGGAAGTCACCAGGTCTTCTATTCTAGAAAGTAAGATCCTGAAACATCTGAAGTGATCGTTCGTATACCTTCTTAAAGTATAAAGAAGAGAGGGGCGAGGCATTTCTAGGTCTTTCACGTACAAGACATCTGGGAGCAAAGAAGGTGCTTGGCCATGCTCTTAGGTTGGGTAGAAAGACTTTGCCTTGTCTTCTTTCATATACGGCTTTCCCTTGTATAACGACTTGCTGCCTCAATCCTGTAGGACCCACCCCCTAACAGGAGGCTCTCTCCCCATTCTATACATACCTACGCTGCCATATTAGAAGAGTTACATACTTTCGTAATCCAACCGGATCCTCTAATGCCAGCCCACACCCCGCGCTTGATGATCAATGTGAAAAGAAGGAATCCAGTTCTAGGTCTTGAAAAAGATCCATTGTGAAAGTCGACTCATTACATGTGGCGTTTACGCCTGTTTTGGCCCATTTGTGTCAAAAAATATAAGGAGGAGAAAGAATTTTTAAGCCTAAATGGAAGTTCCCCAACCGGGTTTTCTGTTGATTCACTTTCTTTGTTAAATCTGCCAACGTTTAGCTCAAAGGATCGATGCCAAAGTGCTCTAATTGGAAAAATACAGTAAAAAGTAAGCAAACCACAATCTCACGAGCAAAAGAAAAAGAAAACCCTTGCTACCTAAAAAGCCCGCTTTGTAAGACTTTTTCGTTGTTCGTTGGCACCTTTTTCTATTCAAAGCAGGGTTTTTGTTTTTAGAGGTGAAGAAGATAAGGTAGTTGGAAAACAAACTATATTTATAGCGGGGAGGTAGGCATGATCCAACCCAGTTTCTCCTTTTCTTAGAGATTTAAATCTCCAACTCTACTTTTGCTGCGGCTCTACCAAAATGGCATAAGAATAAGAACAACTTTTCTCAACAACCGAAGACCCAAGATAGGACAACCAAGCAAGACTATACTATACCTGACTGAGAAGGCTCGGCTAACGCTATTTATCCCTTAACAACCGGGATCCTTACGGCATCGACAAAGATAAAAACGGAAGAAGATGCTATACTTTTTGATAGTGGGGCTGTGCCTAGTATACGTTAAGAAGCCCCCTCTCGTACTCCTTTCTCCCTTTAGTCGAGTCATGTTATACCTTTGCAGCCGAGTCTTTTTGTTTTCCCTCATCCGCTAGAAGGCGACTTAACCAAAGAGTCCCTTAATAACAGGAAGAAAAGACAGTAAAAAAGAAAATAGCTGCTTTTGGATGCTTAACCTATCTCACCAAGGGAGGACGAGAAGCAAAGGTAGTCAGCCATTTACGCTTATAGAAAGCTTTCCTATAGAAGGGTGCTACCATCGATCGCCGCCTCCCGTTCCTATGTCTATTTTATACCAAGCCGTTCTCGATAAAGTCTTAACTGGAGTAAGCGCGCCCTATCATGAGAAAGGCCCGCACCCCTTGACAAAGAAAGAATTTGTGCCGAATAGAGGGAATCCCGTTTAAGAGGGGGCCAACTGGTCCAGCTGTCTTGCCTGATGTTTCGCGAAAAATGTGGAAAAGGTCCCTGTGCCCGATTCCGAGTCTTAGTTAGAGCTCCTGTTGTTAGGCTGTCAAATATGCCGCCCTCAAGCTGCCTATTATTAAGGTGGTGGAGCAAAAGAAGCTCCCAGCGAGACGGCTGGCAAGCAAAGGAATTGCCATAGATTCTTCTACTCCATCCCCATCTGTGGCTGAGTCTTCTTCATCCAGAGTTGTGAAGGGGGAGGAGCCTTTGCGTTTATTGAAAATTAGCTTTGGGAGCTGGGGGTGAATCCTGTCTATTAAAGAGCTGGTTAATGGAGAAGCACGCGCCTCATAAGATTTAAAGTTTAACAAAGACATTATCCGCGTAGGTTTGATACCAAGTCAAAGACGAAGTCAAGAAAGCGGCGGATTCATAAGAAGTGATTTTCCCGGATCGAGAAGAAGACGTAGTCGAAGTTCCCGGATAACCTGCAAATTAAAGAATTTGATGCTTTTGTCTTCGAAGTGGTTTAGGTTGTTGGTGGTGAGATAACGGGTCCCATTCTATCTTTCTTTCCCGAGGAAAGTCTAACTCTCCTTGACTAATCCTGGACCTTTTAACAGGGACGGCTACGGCTGGACAAAAGCAAGATAAAATCTTAGAAGCAGCTTAAGCTGGTAATAAAGATGCTTCTGTACCATGAACATGAACAATAAAGAAAACAAGGGGAAAGAGAACATCAAAAACAAGATCCACTCCCAAAGGTCTAAACCCCCCTCTTTTTCTAGTTCTATGGAAAGAGTCTCCTTTGGTTAAGCAAGCCCCACTTTGAACATTTTGAAACGGGCTAAAGTTACCTGGCTCTAAAGCTACAACCTCAACAAAGATCGTTTTAGCTGTCCCAGCAGGTGCCTTACCGCCTACCTCAGGCTCAATCAATGCCTCTTTTTCAAAGAGATTTCTTGGGGAAGCTGGTGCATGAAGGGAGGTATATCCGACATCTTGTTCGCTTACAGACCATTCTACCCGACAAGCGATCTATCCTGCTTCGTAAGTAAGAGCCATTTCCTTAAAGAGAGGCCAACAACCAGTGTCTAAGTACTACTATACTAGAGAAGATTGGTCTGTCCCATCCCGACTATACTATAGCCTATGAATACCAAAGCTTTTTTATAAGAGTATTAAAGCTTCGTAGTACGGGGAGTGGTGCCCTTAACTAGCTATGGCCAAGGTTCCACGGAAAAGCTTTATCTATCGGATTAAGAATTTTGCGATCAAACTAATCACCAGATCTTACGATTGGAAATCTCGTCGATTGGATTCTCTGCTAATAATGTACCTTTATTTTAAATATCCTAAGTTGCTTTCAATGGGAGTGTGGCTTGGAATCGGCATTCATGGGAGTTCATAAAAAAGAAGTAAAAGTAGTCTATTCTCCCAGCGTGAGAAAATGGATCGATCATATACATATATATATATAATCTCGTTTAAGAAGTCAGCACTGTATTTCCCTCTCCTTGTCAGTCGAGTCATTAAATCTACCTCCTCTCCCTCTGGTCGAGCCCGAATCTCCTCTCCCGCTGGTCGAGCACTTATTAAGCCATACTTCAGACGAGCCTTTCCCCTTAACAGTCGATCCCACTGCGGGTCCTCCCGCTCGTACCTCAAGGGGGTCTTCTCCTCTCGCTTTGCTCGACCTCGTGACCTCTCCTTTTAGTCGAGTCTTTTAAACTATCTTCTTAATTTAAATGCGATACTACGCGGGTAGAACTAGGGTAAACCTCCTCGTACCTCTGAGTCTTTTTAAGCCTCTCCTCTTCTTTACAGTCGAGAAAGCTGCTCCAAACGAAGATGTAAAGAAGGCCAACGAAGAAAAAACTGTCTATTCGGGAGCAGCTTTGGCCAATGCTTATGATAGAGATGAACAAGCAGCGGCTTTAGCAAATCATGAGGAGAAAACTTCATAAAAAGGTCAATGAACTCCGTCTTTTTGGTTACTGACCCTTTGTTTCTTAGTAAATCAATCAGAGTTTTGAAATGAAATAAATCAAAGAATGCTTGTTTTTGGGGTATTCGTCCAAATCCCGTTACGGAATAGTAGTCAAAAGAAAGTTTTTTAAATCAAACCGAGAAAGGGAGGCTTACTAAAAGCGTTAAATTAAGTGATACATTGAACAATTAAACAGCTATTTGTGGGCAACTTGAGAATTTGAAGTTGAGATATCCCGATCCGATCCAGTTGATCGAGGCTAAGTATTCCGTGGCGCCAGACAGGGCGTATCCTCCGCCAGGAGTTGGTGTCTAAGATAAAGTAGGTATGGGTGTGAGGTCAGTAGCACTATTAGCTCCCTTTGTGGCAGGCGGGCGTCTTTCCTTAGCTTGTATAGATAGTTAGTTCGGCCAAGCAATTAATTTCATTTTTCTCGTTTTAAAAAGATGTTGGCTCATATAAGACTTCCTGCCGGGTCCGATTGGACCGGGTCAAGTTAAAATCTTTCTTTTTTATATCTTGTATGTATATATTCGCGAGGAACTTATGCAGCGGTATGTGAACAAAGCAAGCCCATTTCGAGCAAGGCAATGGTACTCTAGCAACAAACTGCAGAAAGTTGGATTTCGCATCCTCGCGAAGACAAGTTATACCTAACTCAACTATGAACTCTCCCATCCCACGCATCCTTTAATTACATCGAACCCTGATGGAGTGGAGGAGATCAAAGTCTACCTTCTTCGTGGGACTCACTTCAGTTTATAAATGCGCGAAATCCTTTTCTTAAAAGCTATATTCCCTACAAGGATGCTGATTGATGGACGCGAGTGACTTCTCCTTACTTTACTGACTGAAGAAAGGCTCGAGATCGAAACCCATCCTCGAGGAGGGGCGGACTCATTCCTATTCTACCAGTGTCCATCTGCTTAATCGAAGGGGAGTCTCTGTCCACGAATGCTCAGTCAAAAGATTATATGAACGCAGTGGTGCAAAGGAGAAAGTATGCTCAATTCTTAGAACAATTCTCATATGGGCCGCCCGTCGTACATTGCAAAAGCGGTTATGCGCAATACATTAGGTTTTTGGGTTTAGCATTTGATGTCAAAAAAGACCGCCTTTTAATCTCATATAAGAATATGACCCTATAATTCTATGAATTTCTTTTAGTCAGAGATGGACATATGCACAAACTTTCCTCTTTTTCTCTAGTTCTCGAGAAAGGAGTGGTTGGAGCAGTAGGTAGATGCGCAAGTGCTAGCGACGCCTGCCCTTAATTACCTGCGCCATCCCTATGAAGAATAGAATCGGGAGGTAGGAAAAGGTATTGACCATCTTAGCAACAAGGGGCAAGCCTGGTTCTAGTTGTAGCAATTCAAGTGCAAGAATTCTCCATACCGCTATAACGCCGCGCTACTTCTATTTTTCTTTGCATTTTAAATTTAATTAAAAGAAAGAGAAGGCGGAAGGAAGCGGATCCTTCTAAAGTATGAAAACTGATCTCGATACGACCAATCCGAGAATGCTCTTTCTGATTGCTGCCAAAGCGGATTCAAATCCACGAGCATAAAAAGTCAGAGCCATTGTGTTGGGGCGTCGCCCATTCCTTCTCTATGGTAAGAGCTCTTTTACAGTGGTTTCATTAAAATAATCGGGGGTAAGCGCGAGTTTCTGACGATCCATGGTGGGTTTACTGAGAAGATTATCTTTAAATTATAAGAATATAGTTTTTATTATAATAGGTGGAGAGGCCCATTATTTAGTTATGTGTAAGTAGAACCTTTCGAGAAGCAGGCTTAAGGTAGTTGACTGCTTTCCTACTTCAATCATATGACGAAGAAGCGCCCCTTTCAGAGAGTATAGACAGGCAAGGGAGATTGTGGGATTAGTATACATAGAGAGATCTATCACTATAGAATTCCAACTCTCTTTAAAAAACTTAAGACTAAGAACTAGAGAATAAGAGGACAATAACACCTTACGAGAAGAGTACGACACTAAGTAGAAATGGGCATTAAAATCGCGAAAAGGAAATAATAGAAAAAACGTTTGTTCCAGTCCGTCCTTTCTTGGAAAGCAAATCAGAGAAAATGCAAAAAGAACATTCCTTCTTTACGGGGATTTTCAACAGCGAAGGCTTTTTGAAGAAACTTCCAGGTCCCGGTTCCATCCGAAGAAAGTTCAAGCCCGTGGACTCTGGCTTTGTATTAGGCGGAAAATCTTATGACTAAGTTTCGAACACGCGGAAGCACATAGTAAGGTTGGACGAGCTGGGGTGGTTGCCCTGGAAGGCACGAAAGCCTTTCAACCGAAAGCAGGCGCGGCTTTCATCTATAAGTATAAATGTTATAAGCCTTCTTTTCTTACTTAAAAGAAGTTAAGGAATCCAAAAGCTCAAGTCTCCGTAGACAGATGGACAGTTGGAGGTGCTAAGTAGGGTTGGGCTGTGTTGAATGGGCTTTCTTATCTCGCCAATATCCTGTCTTTAGGAGTGAGACATTGAGTAAGGTAGCTCTTTAGTAATCTGTGGGCGAAAACTCGCGTTCAAAAGTCTTTCCTTAGGTAGGAGGGCCTTTTTTAGTTCCGCTCTTTGATGACCAAGAATCGCCCCATAGATTTTAAACGAAAGCACCAGCCACCCTTATTTTATTAGTAGGGGAAGAGTCTTCCAATCTGAAAAGTTTAAAATAGGTTCTACGCCCTTTAAATGTAACTCTTCATCGGTAATTAAAATCTTGGAAAGAAGAGGGAAAGTAAAAGAAATTCATTCGGCTTTGTTGTTTTGACAGCTAATCCCGTCTAGGCAAGGTCACAGAGCACTGGTTCCTCAGATTATTCTTCATTCTAGACGCGCCTTTCTCATTAATAAAAGAAAGAAAAACCAGCATATTATAATAGGTGCATGCAGTGCACGTTTCGGATACTCATTTAGGTTCGTCTAAAGCTAATAGAAGCCGGCAAAAGCGCTTCAGGCAAAGAAGTGCAGCTCGGGTACAGTACCTACTTCCCCCTTGTCTTATATTAAAGGAAAGCTAAAAAGTGCTAGAGTGAATACGAGAGGGAATAGAAAGACGAAGCCTGGCAAGGAAAGGAACGAAGTCGACCGGCGGGTGAGGTCTAAAAGGCTCGCATATAACCCAGTGGGAGAGGGATGAAATAGGAAAGGAATGAAAGTGGGACTAAACTGAAAAGGTATAACATGCCTCGAGTGTTAACGATGAGGAGAGGGAACTTGTTTAAAGCTTGAGCGCAGGCTAAATGCCCGAGAGCTTTGATCGCATGCATGTTCGGGGCGAGATGGGAGTGATCTTTCTTTCTCCTCATTCATGTGTAACTACTCTATTTACCGGCGGTCTATCTCATGGAGATTCCTATGCTTATGGGGAAACTTCTTTCTTAGCTTCTCTTATTCTAGTTAGTTGATTTAATTAGATCATCTAGTCGATCGTATAGCTATACGTAGGTTTACTTGGGAGAACTGTATCACAGGCATAGGTAGGGATTTCTCTCTCTCCTTCTTTGTCTATGCGTACCTTCTCCTCTCCTGCACTTGTCTAAGCCGGGGACTAGCATTCATTCGAGCGCACCTGTCTCTAATCTTTATTCAACACAAAGACTCGTATTCACTCGAGCCTATATTAATTATCATATACATATATAAGAAAGAATCTAATTAGACCTTAAACTCGGAACCGCCCTCAAGGGCAAAACCTGACGAACGAAGCCAAAGGTGGCAAAGGCGGTGAAGGAGGAAGAAAAAGAGAAAAGCTCAATCTTTAAAAGTTCACGTAAGAAGAAGGCGCCTTATAAAGACACAAACAAAAAAGAGATCAGAAGGACTAAGCCCGCTCCTCACTTCTCTGTCAGGTATTACCGGGAGAACAAAGCAAAGATTCAAGCATTTCACTCAATTATTCCCTTGCCTTAAATGAAATCGGATGAATCAAATCCAATGAACAGTCAACGGGCCTTTTTTACTGAGATTTTGAGCTATTAAAGCAAGAAAAAATTCAGTCATTATAAGGGACATGGTCTAATCAAGATTATCCCCCTTTTCTAGGCGAATTAGGCTTGACTTCTCCACGAGGGCTCCCTCCTCCCTCTGCTGCCTGCATATAAGTAGAAAGAAAAGTTTTTTTACCCAATTAGGTCCATTAAAAAAGAAGCGTAAATTAGCTTTTTTATTAGCTATTTTACTCAATTACCTACTTTCTGACTTTGTTCGAAAAAAGAATGTCATTTTAAGGTTTGGATAGTCTGCTTGCTTGTATAT